>LPNX010048061.1:430449-457201 GCA_001517045.1 Pseudotsuga menziesii
TAAATACAGTCCCTTTAGGGTGTCTTTGTGCTACTTTAAATTGGGTTATGGACATATTTGAGGTGAGGTGTTAGTGAGTGGGTAATATAGGAAGGCAAGGAAGTGACCTTAGGCTATGATAGGTGGGTAAGAAGGATATTAGGGCTTCCCTAAATAGGATATTACAGTCAAGAATTTAGGGAAGCTTACGATGAGTTAGCGGTGTTCTAGGGGTGTCCAAAATGGATATTACAGTCAGAGATATAGGGAGAGTTGTGGGGGTCTAAGTAGTGTGGAAATGAAAGAAATAAGCCTTTCTTTAGAGAGAGGGAAAGGTATGAATCTAGGGCAAGGGTTTTAGCAAGGGTTAGTCTAGAATAGGGTTAGGTGTGTCTTATGGCTTCCTAATAGGTAGTATTATAGTCTAGTTTGATAGACGGTCCTAGGGTTAGTAAAGGTTAGAAAATGGAGTAGAAGGCCTATTGATATGGACAAGGAAATTCAAAAACACATGCAAGATGAAGATGAGCTACGTTTTACTTATTTCACTATGGTTTATAAAAGGAGTGCTCATGAAGCTCTAAACCTAGCTTATGTGAAGTAATCCATGCTTAAGCTTTGAAGTATTTCATTTGATTAGTCTTTAAAGAATATGTGACATATGACTACAATCCTAGGCATGCTCATATACAAACAAAAAGGTACTTTATAATAGGCCAGAAGAGATGGTTGGGTAGGGTCGGTGTTAGGGTTTCCCTCCTAGGTTTAGGGTTTCATCATTGATTCTAAACCCTAGGTTATGCATGCTAAAACCAAAACATTGTTTGGGTCAGGGTTTCCTCATTGATTATAAATCCCAGGTTATGCATTCTAACCTTTAAACTTCAGTTAGGGTTAGGGTTTCCTCGTTGATTCTAAACCCTAAGTTATGCATGCTAGCCCTTAAATACGGTTAAAATTGTAATAATCAATGTTTTCCAAGAAGATGTAACAAATGCAAGCCAACAAAAACCATGTTCAATATGATTCTCAGCTCATTAATACTATGAAATTTTCATGCGACTTTCAACCCAAAGAGAACATGTCACTACCAAAGCAAGGATCAATAGGGATGATGTGTATTTTATAGAAGACACATATTCATGAACTTGTTTCATTTTTTATTTGTCAAGGAAGAACAATTTTTATGGGACATTATCATTATGGGACTTTTTCCTTTCAATTATGCATGTGGTTGAAGCATGTTAGTGGTGTTGATGGGATATTATCATCATATCGTACAAAGTCAACCTATTTTGCAACTTACATACATTGACATAGACCCCAATCAATCCACTTTTCATGAATATAGGACTGTCAAACTAAGAATGATTTCTAGCTAAGTCAAAATGATTATGATAGTCCAAAACACTAATTTCCAGCTTGTCAAAATGAGTGTACAATCCCGAATGCAAGTACTAATGATAAACACGAGTTGAAATGACACTTTGAATTAGTGAAAGGTACCGCCAAAACAAAATTATTTCCAGCCAAGCATTTAGCATTATGAAAGTCCTATATTTCACTTTTAGCTTGTCAATACAAAGGTACAATATTTTAAGTAAACATCAGTGATAAACAATTTTATAAGTGCTAAGTTTCCAAGCCAATGAGACTTTTAAGCCAAATCAAATTTCCATTCAAGTAAAATGTCTTATGACAGTCCAAGATGTAATTTCCAGTCAAGTAAAATGTCTTATGACAGTCCAAGATGTAATTTCTAGTCAAGTAGGAATGATAAGAAGTATATTCAATTGGCTTTTGATGACACAATGACTTGCAAGAAATTCAATGCCTTTTCTAGTATTTTGCCAAGTTATGGATGTTTATATACCACTGTCAAATATGTTTAGGTATGGATGGGAATGATTGTTTAGATACAGTCCCTTTAGGGTGTCTTTGTACCACTTTAAATTGGGTTATGGACAAATTTGAGGTGAGGCATTAGTGAGTGGGTAAGCTAGGAAGGAAAGGAAGTGACCTTAGGCATTAGTGTTATGCATGCTAACCCTTAAATAGTTAAAATTGAAACAATTACAATAGATCATTAACATTGCAAGTGCTCAACAATAGCATAACAAATATGTATGTATTCAATGAGAGTAAGCAATGTCAACTTCGTCTTCAAATGATATGAATTTCCAAGTTATCAAAATCAATGTTTGCCAAGTAGATGTAACAAATGCAAGCCAACAACAATCATGTTCAATATGATTCTTATCTCATCAATACTATGAAATTTCCAGTCAATCAGTTTTTTTTTTAACTAACCTATTGTGAACATACAAACTTATTGCTTCGTCAACAATAAGTATTGCAAGTGCATCAATTGTAAACTACTACTGCATTCAACATAACGTATGAAAATTTGTAATAAAAGGAAAAGTAATATAAATAAGTGCAAAATGATATATTAATATACACACATTTCGAATCATATACAGTAGTAGTGAAAAATGGAACATCGTTCCCAATGTCTATACAATGGAAACTCATGTCGTATACAAAATATGGCAACTCGTGCCCTATACAAAATATGGCAACTCGTGCCCTATAAAAAATATCGAAACTCGTGCCAAAATGCCACATCATGGCTAGTGTACATAGGAGGGTCTCTCAATCCTCCTTTCCACCCTCGTAGCTCCCAGGTGCACCTCCAAAATTGATCTTCCTCTTCTTCGAGATAGAGGAAGCACGGTTCTTCTGGACGCTTCAACGACCTCCCCTTGGGCTCTGAAACGACAAAAATCAAATGTGAACTCCTACGGGAAATTAAACAATATAAAACACAATTTAAAAATCAAAATTACATTTTCAAATTTGAAATAACTCACCTGAGATGAGACCGTAAGTGGTGAGCGGGCTACCCTCCTTCGTGATCCAAGTCTCTTGACAATGCCAACTTGCAACATTTAAACATTAAGATAACTCATACAATTCACTGCCTATGTTAATTTTTGTTAATATTGCAAGATATTTTCATAAACTAATCAATATCACCGTGAACACAATAGGCTGGTCGTGGGGGATGGCAGGTGGAGCAATCGACTGGTCCTCAGGGGTGGCAGGTGCAACAGTCAGCTGGTCCTCATGGGTGGCAGGTGGAGCAGTGGGCTGGACAACCTGCTCTAATTCTATGGCAGATGGCATTGTGGAGGATGTAGCCACATTGACATTGGCTACAACATTAGGGGGCACGATGGGAGAGGGCATGGACTAGAGTGGGAAAAGTGGTGATGTACGACAATAAACGCCAACTAGATGTAGAATGGAATGGGCCACCCTAGAAGAGGAAACGAGGGTGGTGGGGGAATATGGGGGAGGGGGATGGGGTCTTGGATGGGGTGGAGGGTGGAAACATGGAAAACTACAAGGGAGGGGTTGGATAGGTGAGGCGAGAGGGGGAGAGTAGATAGATGGAAATGTGGTGGTGGGTGGGAGAAAAGAGACGGGGTGGGGAGGGATGCAGGGAAAGGGACATGTATGCCAGGGGCTACACCTGGCATATATGGTGGGAAAAAGGAATTCAGTGGAGATATAGTGACACTGACGTGCATATGTACTTGGACCCGCATACATATTCATGGCCTCATATATTAGTACATAAAAAATATAACTATATGAATCTAATCCATCAAAACTGAAATTAAATTTATACTTTATTACAAGATACTTTCTCACGAGGGGATCTACTGATCCCCGATGGGGATGGCTGGTCACTTAAAGCTACGGACACCTGTTCATTTACACAAAAATATTTAGATTCAATTACTAAATATTAACTACATTGGACGACAAGATTAACTACTAACACTAAATTTAATTAATTAAAGAAAAATACCTGTGCTTAGGGTGCCACGATGTCCTTTGCAACTGCCATGGATCCATCTAGGTTGAAGGAACCAACATCCTCCCACCCGGGTGTTGGAGACCCAGCACTGAATAGATGTACATTAAAAAAAATCAAGTCATCAACATTTGATTCTAAGTTAAATTTATTATAAATTATGAGATTTCATAATGTATAATCAATACTTGAACATTAAATAAAACAATAACTAACCTGGTGTAGGTAGCTCTCTATGGCATGCTCCTGCATGGCAACCTGGCATGGATGCCCGCAATGAGAACAACGATGTGGCACTGGTCTCGTCGAGCTAGATGGATCATCTTGGCTACCACCTATAGCTACTCTCCCTCACCCACCATCAGAAGACCGTGAAGAAGTGTGTCTCTCCAGGTGGTTCTACTTGCTCTGCGAGGACATAACCACAAATGTGGTATGCCTAAGAAGGTGTCATGTGGCACTTCTAACAGAATCATGGATCTCATCTAGCCTGCTACCTAACCCAGGGGGTTGTGGAAGCGGGTTTGGCTCTCGTTTAGGTGTAGGAGGTCCTCTGAGTGGGTTCCGGTGGGTGTGAGGTCGATATTGGGATGATAAAAAACCGACTCCTTGGAACTCGGTGATGTCAAATTAGTTCACATGGAACCCTAACACAAACTCAACCCACAGTTGCTTGAGAAAATACTGTGGGACCTCAAAATTGTTGCATGGAGGCTTGTTGAAAACCATGAACCATCTCTTCCTCCAGTTTCCTCTCCATGGATGGTAATTACACCATTCCATGCAAACTCGCCTCTTCCTCACATATGGAGGTTGTCCCGTTCTCAAATCTGTAAATTTTCTCCACAATTGGGATTTTGTGATATTCATGTTTTTTATATCCTATTTGGCTATACCAGTGCCATAATGTTGTCTCATTCGAGCCCTATATTCACTCAAACTGGTTATCTCACTGTGGTCAATGTTGATAGATTCTATTATGTTTTCTAGTGATGTGGTGAGGGAAACCCGAGAGGGTTCCCTGGTGTTCTTCAGTTCATCACTCAAAATTCTTAATTGGCTTAAATCCTCATGTAATTCATCTTTGGGGTTTTCTTCATTTAAATCAAGGTTTTCTTTGTTTAATTTAGGGTTTTCTTCATTTAATACGGGGTTTGTGTCCTCTGATTGGTTTGTTTCATTCTTTTCTTGGGTTGGTTCATTTGTATTTGTCATTATGTTTAGGTAATTTGTACCTGCAATATCAAATTTTTCCCATTTCAATTCATTTTCAATTTTTTTTATTTTGTATTTTATTTGAAAAACAATAAAAAAACATTAAAAAAAACAAAAAATAACATTCCTACTCCATCTACCTTACTCCAATGTCATTGGTGTCATTTTAGCTTGGTTGGACACTTTGGTTCGACTCCTTGGGGGTCGTTTTCACCTCCTTGCGCACTCTCGGGTGCGTTGTGAACAAAACAAAACTGTTCACTTTTTTTTTAAACATAGGGATGCGTGTGCATCCCTGTGTGCGATTGCACAAAACATGCACGTGCGTCCAAGTACATGTGCACGCACATACATGCGCACGCATCATTGGGTGTGCATGCATGCTCCTATTCTCCACGCTGGAAATTCAATGTGGAGGTTCACTACTGTCGAAGCAGGAGCATGTGAGCGCATCTAAAGGTGCGTGCGTGTTCTTGTTTTTTTTCGCTCACGCGCTCCCATTGCATCATATTTGGGTAGCAGCTTCTTGCGGGTGCCCACCTATTAATAAAAATATTCCAATGGATCTCTTAGCGCCACTAAAAATAAAGAGATAGTATTGAGAGGTGTTATGTTATAGCCCGAGTTATTGATCTAATCCTTACATAACTAGAAGCTTCTTTTATGACATGAGTTTTAGGTTTTCTCCCCCAACCTTTCTCTCATCTCCAAGACCTATACATAATGTTGAACAACTTCTTAATTCCATCAACATCCCTCTATTAGGTGAAGGGTATCTTTCAGACATCATTAGTGATGGGTTGAGGTGTTGTTCTTGGCCCTCTATGCATATAAGTTTCTTTTAGGGTGTAAAACCAATGTTTTATTTGTAAACCATGTTAATAATCCCGAAACACATACACACTATTCAAATCCTTCTAATGTAATTAATATCCCCACTAATAGGTGAAAGATTCACTTGATAGGTCATGTGGTGACTTAAGCCATTGATATGGGCCTTGTGTGTATAGAATGTGCCTTTAGGACCTAAGGCCTAAGTTTCCTCCATTGACCATGTCAAAGGCATCAAGACCCGTTTTTATTGCTCAGATCATCCTAATGGAATTGGTATCTCATCTCATACATCAAGGATACCCTCAAATGGTTTTGTATAGTCATTTGAAGTGCCTTTCTAGACCATATACCACTAGATGGTTCCTTTAGGATCTACAGTTCAATTTTCCTCCTATGCCTATGTCTAGGGCCCCAAAACCCATACCTAGTCCTTAAAACCTTGCAAATTCCATCCATGTCCCTATTCTAAAGCCAAGGATACCCTTGAGAAGTCACGTCCTATGGTTGGAGGTGTCTACATCTCTATTAGCCTTGAATCCCTAAAAGCATCATTTAGTACCTAAGGCTTTGTTTCCTCCCTTAACCATGTAATGAATCATAGTCCCATCCACGTGCATAGGTTAAGAATACCCTCACAAATCCATGTATAGTGGTTTGAGGTGTTTTTAATGGCCATATATGTTTAAAAGATTCCTATAAGACTTAACGTAGAATTTTCCTCCCTCAACCATGTCTAGGCCCTGCGACCCTACATAATACTCAAATCTTCCTAATGAAACTAATACCCATCAAACAATTTCATAATTAGTTATTATTACTACTAAACAAATTATCACTCAAACAATTAAATTTCAATTCAAGACACTTTTATCACCATCTTTATAATCTTAATAAATTAAAATTGATTATCTTTGATCATATTTCAATAATAATTTTGTAAAATGCATATATTTATTTATTTGAAGTGACAATAATATAAAAAGTAAACAATTGAATATATATATATATGCCTGTGTGTGGGGGGTGCTAAGCCTCATATTAAAGACATTTATTTGTTTGAATACAATAAAAATTAAATCATGAAAGTGAGCTATTTAGAAAAATAATTACTTGTGAATTTGTTTTATGGTTGTTAAAATTTATTTGTAAGTGTCAATGTCCCAAAGGACTTATCACCACCTTATTGTACTTGCCAAAGTATCATACACCACTTCTCTAATTAACATATATGACTTGTCATGCCATTTCCAATAAGATTAACAAATACTATCACCACTTCAACACCATATAATGTAAGTGGTGCTAAGATCCCCATATAAGTGGGGCTAACTTGTGGTGTTAAAAGATGAACGTAAGCTAGTGATTAAAACTTAATAATGATATTAATGTCCATGAACAAATTTAACAAGCTCAACATAAAAAAAAAATCAACTGAATAATCAAAATTCAATTTAAATAATTTTTATTGCTACTTTATAATATTAATAATAAAAAATAGTTATTTTTATTGTTTGTCAATATTAAGAGACCTAAGTATTTATTTTTTAAATAGTATTAAAAATGAATAATTAAATTGAATTGAATCACATGAATTTATTTTTTTAAATAATGTAAAAATATGAAATTGAATTTGTTGAGATTGTGGTGAAAAGATTCATAAATTAGTCTTCATCATTTATCTTAATGAAAAAAATTATAAATAATTAAATTAAATTATTTACAAAATAATTATTTGTGAAATGGTTGTGTTCATAGTGAAATGGTTGTGTTCCTTCCTTGATTAGTAATTATTAGCACAACTTTATGGTACTCACCAACATGACATTTCTCTTAATATATATGACTAAAAGCACAATTTCCAGTAAACATTAACACCATTCTAGTTGTCTACTCTAACAAATTTCAATAACCTAATAATTATCTAATTATCCAGCCTACAGCAACCCTTAGATCTCAAGCTAAAATGACGTAACCTTAACAACTAGCATTAAATAGGCTGCAAGCATTAAATAGGCTGCAGAACTGCTACAAGGTAAATAATATTGATGAACTCCAAAATAAACATATGATAATGTCAGATAATGTTGAACATGTTATTGTTTCAGAACTGCTACAAGGTTGATAATATTGATGAACCCCAAAATAAACATATGAGAATGTCAGATAATGTCAATGTGACCAAATTAAAACCATAAATGTGAACATGTTATTGTTTACTTGCCCTGTTTGGATCGTGTCTGAAAATAAATACATTTTTAATGACCGTATACAATGGAGACTAGGCACTCTCTTGGAATAAAATAAAAAAGTCCTAAAAACCAAACAATCCTGTCATTTTAAACTTCAAACTACTTTAAAAGTCTATTAACTTTAGTCAGCAGAGTCTACACCAAACATAAACTTCACAAATCCTGATGGGAAAAGCCACTGCATGAACCATGCCATTTGTTTTTTAATATTTTACAACCCAAGCTGCCAAATCCCGCGTTCTTGCCGTCTGAAGTTACCGTAAGCCACCCGATTCATCCTCTGAGTGCACCACCCAAAAACCCATCGGATTTACTCTACATTTATGTAATTCAATAGCCGTTGCTACGAAGATAAATAACAATAATAATGCAAGATGTACCTGCACTCCTTACGATTCTGGAGAAAGCGTTGCAGTGATTGCTTTCTTGCCATTGGAAGGTTTGCTGATCGATCATCCCCACAAATATGAATTGATTACCCTTGAAATCAATATTATGATGTTCATTATTATCGTTTTAAGGATCATACCTGTATGTAAATTTTGAATAATTTCTAGCTGAGTCGCACTGTTCTTCGAAAGATTCAAGGGCAACGCCTCTTCTGTTTGATTGCTTGTGCTCGTCGATGATATTGGAGGGGTGCCATGGTCGAAACCAGTTTCATTACCTGCGAGCCTGATGATAGCTTCTGCCTGAGACGCATTACAACAAAGATTAACATATGAGAAATTTGGACAAATATTTCTGTAGGATTTTACCTGCAAACAAAAGGCCGCGGAACCTATGATTTATACCTGTTTCTCCAAAACATCGTACACATTCACCGTCCCGTTATAGAAAATGGTAAACTGAGCAGCAGATTCTTTGCCCGTATGAGTTGTATAAACTGATCTACTCATAAATAAAGCCAAGAAACATAAGGTGGATATGATCTTGAGGAGCTTGAAGCAAAACAACAACAGAGAGAAAGCTCAGAGATGAATAATATACCTGCCTATTGAAGAATTGCAAAAGGTTGCAAGATATTGTTGCAGGGTTGTGGGGTTCGAACCGCAGCCCAAGGGCTGGGTAAGCAGATCTTCCATTATTCCCACACGGCTTGCCGTGGCCTCGAGTCTATGGTTTTCAGAATCCCTAATTGATACGTGCGGAAACAGTTTCTTGGTTATTTTTGACGCGGCCTCGAATTCAAGTTCTTGAGAACCCCTTGAAGGCTTTATACAATGGATGGCTGCATCCATCACAAAACGAAACCTGTGTCAAAGATATAAATTAATACAAAATCTACTGTCATTTTGTCACTAAACTGTTGAAAGAACTCTACAGTTTTCAAGCATATTCGACGTATTATGCGAGGCATATTGGTTTATAGATAAAACTATTGGATGTACAGTTTTCATTGAGGCGTGTAGTGCCATATGTAACTTCCGAAGCTTCTCTTTTCTGGCCGATTTTTAAAAAGTCCATGGTAACAAGCTCCTGTCCTCGCGACATCCTCAGGACTAGTAGAATAACAACAATATTGAGAAAACAAAAGACCCTGCAACCTGCATTACTTGATAGATGTTATATACACACGGAAAAATGGGGGTGATTTCAGTGGATTGATTACAATATATTAATGACACGGGGTTGAGCGTGATTGTTGTGTTGAAAAGGTGCCATAGCTTAGTAGGGGAGATTAGTAGGGGAGATGTGGAATTCTTTCAGTGCTCATCTTAAACTTCATAATTGTCATTTATATAAAATAATAAAATATTATATGTATACTTAATTTAGATTAATAGATTGGGATAAGATTACAAATTAAAACCATAAATATTTTGTTTAGGCTATTTAACATTTTTACTCTAAAATAAAGTTTGCAGTTAGAGAATTGATCTTCTTGATAAATTCTTTTTAAGATAAATCCATACTATTTATATCAAATTTACAATACCAACTCTAATAAAAAAAATAGTATATATCTAAATTTATACTCTGCTCTGTGATGCTCTGCTAATAAATATAGAATATTTGTAGAGTCAATGAATTATAAAAAATGTTTGTATCTAAATTTATACTCTGCTCTGTTATGCTCTGCTAATAAATATAGAATATTTGTAGAGTCAATAAATTACAACAAACAAGAAACCCTATCCAAAGAATCTTTGACTCACTAAGCTATCTTTATGATATATATCTGAAATGCTTTAGATATTACGTTGACTATTCTGTTCCTGAGTACAAAATATGAATACATTGATTATTCTGTTCTGAGGACAAAATATGTTGCTGAAGATCCCCTGAATGCAAAATTTTGACCCCGCTGAATACATAATATAATATGAACGTATGCTATTTCTCATGATGTGACCACGCCAATAACTTGTACCGAGCCAACAAACTAGAAGTGGCTTACGATCACAAATAACCTAATTGTGATCTGAAGATCGTCCCAGATCTTTGATTAACGGAGTAAGGGCGTTAAAACTTGTTCACATGCTGGTCCCATTCTTGTACTGCTGGTTATTTTTTGTTTTTTTATTCTTTACCTACTAAAAATCAAGTATGAGATAAAAACTGACATAATAAATTCATTCGTCCTCACACACTGCAGCTCCATCTCTTGTGATATGTAATATCGTTTTCAAATTAAATAGGACATAAAATTCAGAATCTAGAAACTATGGACTCTAGAAGAACCGGTGAAACGACAAAAGTTGACGGTTTTTTCTAAATGCTTTACCACATGGTCTGGGTTTTTTCTAAATTCTTCTATATTTTTTATTTATTTTTCTTTTTTTCTTTTATATTTTATATTTTTATATTTTTCTTTTTATCTTTCACATTATTCTACTTATCTATCCATAATGGTAGTTATCAATATATCAATTACCAATTATCTATTCATTATTATAGTTATTATATATATATATATATAAATTATTTATAAATATTTATGTTGAATTTCAAATTACTACCATGGAATCAACTTGGCACTATACCTCTAAGTGCATCCAAGGACCTCGAACCATAAGGCACTGTAAGTTTGGGAGATTTGAACACAAACCTTTTATTTACAACCATTTATAACATTTCAACTTTACCACCAACTAAATTGATTAGAAAAAATATTACTAATGTGTTAAATGTACTTTTAGATTCATAGTGTTAATTTATACTCTATGTTAAATTTAATATATTAAATTAATGAAATTAAATGTTATATAGCTTTACTAGTTAAATTAAAAATATTAAATTAATAACAAATGTTGTATATAATAATATTATATAGAAACATATAAAATACAAGGTTATGGAGAAAAAGCACAAATTTTTTTAGTTAAAATGAAAATAAAATATGTAAACCAATTTTTATGGACTATTCATTCATAATCGATCTTAATTACTTCAAGGTTGAAGTTTACAATTGCCATTATATATGACTTTATGTCATTACATGAAATTAGGGAAAGAAACCATTAATATCGGAGAGCAAGAAAAAGATATATGAGATATTTTTTTCAAACTTAATTTTTTGGGGTCAAAAATAAAAGTTAAAGAACACATATTAAGATTGTCACTGCTTAGTCTATTTGCAACATGTATTTTATTACTTTCTTATAATTTATTTTTTTCATTATTAAACATTAACTAATGTTATTTTAAATTTAATAATAAATATTCATTTTAACTTTATATTTATTAAACGTTATCGCTTATTACGTCGTACTTGTACTCATTGCACTTTCAGGTGTACTCCACGGAGAGAGGGTCAATTTTTTCGATGAGGAGGGGTGTTGTCGACACGTTATCGAGCAATGGTGGTCATGGTTGGGCCTTTCGGTCATCCTTTAGGGGTTCTATGTCTTAATGTCACTACTCACTACCCTTTATTGGGGTTTTTAACTTCGGGGTTGGTGTACGGGGCCCCTAAGGGTTGACCAATGGGTCACATGGCTCCATATCATGTTTACAAGATTTTGTGGCCTCTGCTTAAGCTACAAGACACTCGTCTTCATTCACAACCACTTTGGACACCCTCATGTCCCTTTAGTTAGTTGGCACCTGCCCTCCCTAGGCTTATATCCTCAGAGGAAGTTATCCTCTGTACCAGGCTATTTCAAGCTCTAAGGAGGGCGTTGAGGGATTTTAGAACATTCTAGGGGTTAGATGGGGTATAACACCCTCTCTCTAGCTCACTCCAACCTTTTGTTCGGAGTGATTCTCTTATTTGAGTGTGTTTTGGCACCTGGGGATACAAATACCCCAGGTAGCCTACCTTAAGTCTATGTTAGGCTATATTTTATTATTATTTTCATTTAATTGTCACTAGACATTTTATAATTTCAAATTGACTTATTTTAAGGCATGTAGGCCTCAATATTTTAAAAAGTGAGTGTGAGATCATATAAATAGATCTCCTCACTTCCATTTTAAAGACATAACTTATGGGATAATACACTATGCACTTGTTTTTCCCCTGTTAGGGTTAATTTGGATGGATGCGCTCCTCTTAAGGAAGTTTTCTGGTTAATGCAAGTTGTTTTCTGGTAATTCTTTGGTGAATCTCTGCTTTTAGTAATGCGTGTTAGATTTTATCATTCAAGCTAGCATTATGTTAGGATCTTTAACTGAGAGAATGACAAGTACAGCAATCAAACACAAGAGACAATAAACACAGTGTTTTTCCTCGGGGAAACCATAAATGGAGAAAACCCCGCAACTTCCTCAGAGATAGAATCAGCACCAAAAGTAAAACCCCAAAATAGTAAGATGATCTCCCGACAATAGTAACCTCTTTCTTCCTAGCCCCAGTGTCTTCTTCTTCCTTAGCTATGCGCTACAACTAAGTGTGAGTGAGTGTGTAATAAATAGAGAGGCTATCTCTCTATTTATACTAATTCTTGACTTGACTAAACCCTACTAGGGTTGACTTCTCTAGGGGTCTAATAACCCTAGTGCCCCAGAACTGCGGGAAATTTAACCCTTGATCAATAAGAGGGTTACCCACAATGACTTGACATGACTTGTTTACATTGTAGAACCTCCCGATAGGAATATCGGGGCATGACATGACTCAAGTACATTACAAATACATCCCGGAACAAACATCGGGTTACAATACATAAGAAATACAAGTGAATACATTCAAAATTTACATATACATCAACACTCCCTCTTAACTAGGAAGGTATTCTCTCGACACAATTGTTCAGCACAAGTCTTCAACTCTGTATCATCTAGGTCATCGTCAAGTTCTCGTCATCTTCGTCTTCAAGTCATCTTCATCTGGATCTCGATCATCACTCAATCTAGATCATCATCACTAGATCTGGATCATCACTCGATATGGATCATCATGGGGTCATCACCATTGGATCTGGATCATCACTGCTGGATCTGGATCATCTCAGAGACATCATAACTAGATCTGAATCATAGCTCGATCTGAATCATCACTAGGTCATCATCATATGTGCTATCTCATGATTCTTCTCGTCACAGGAAGTTCTACAGAGCTATCCCTTTTTCATGCTGGTTGTAGGCCTTCCTCCTTGTAGGTCTTCGGTAGCCCTTATACTTGACCCTAAGTCAAAATGGCCAGCACTCACATCTGACCTTGACTCGTCAGAAAGGTGGTAGCCCTTACATCTGACCCTAAGTTAGAATGGTCGGCACTCACATCTGACATGGAAGGAAACAATCCTCTCACCATGATAGAATGGTGGTAGCCCTTACATATGATCATGTAGGAACCAATTTTACAGTCACATCAGAATGGCTAGCACTCACATCTGACCTTGAATCGTCAGAAAGGTGGTAGCCCTTACATCTGATCATGTAGGAACTAATCCTATAGTCACATCAGAATGGTTGGCACTCACATCTGATATGGAAGGAAGCAATCCTCTCACCAGGACAGAATGGAAATATCCCTTATATCTGATCAAGTGGGAACACATCCCTCAATCACATCAGAATGGCCATGCACTCGTATCTGATCATGTGAGAACACATCTCACAGTCATATCAGAATGGCCCTCAGTCCTAGACCAAGTATTCCTGGTAACTGACCAGGAACCTCCATTCCAAGAATGGAAACAACCCTTATATATGATCATGTAGGAACCAATCCTACAATCACATCAGAATGACTCAGCACTCATATCTGACATGGAAGGAACCAATCCTACAATCACATCAGAATGGCTCAACACTCATATCTGACATGGAAGGAACCAATCCTCTCACCGTGACAGAATGGCTCAGCCATTACATCTCACCTACTCATCAGAATGGCTTACAGACTCATCACTTCCCCTTGGAAGGAACCTCGATCTGGAGAACACCAAGCTTCTCCCTGAACTACTCAAACTTCACTCTGGCCAATGGCTTCATTAACACATCATCTATATGTTCGTCCATCGCAACATACTGGAGCTTCACTGCTCCTCTCTGCACCATATCCTTGATATATCGATACTTAATCTTGATATGCTTCGACTTGTCATGGAACACTAGGTTCTTTGACAACTTCACACAACTCTGGTTGTCACAATGTATACAAGTAACATCCATTTGGAGATCAAATAAATCAAACAGTATCTTCCTCAGCCATACTGCCTCACAACTAGCTGAATAAGTTGCGACATACTCTGCTTCAACTGTACTCAGTGCCACACAGGATTGATTCCTACTAAACCAAGAGATCACACCTGATCCCATACTGAAGAAAAAACCTAAAGTGCTCTTCCTATCGATGGCACTGCCTACCCAATCTGAATCAACATAACCCTCTCGGTTAATCATCTGATTCGCATCATACTTGAGCCCATAATCAATTGTCCCCCTCAGGTACCTTAGAATATGCTTTGCAACAATCAAGTGAACATGTCTCGGATCTGTTAAGAACTGGCTCAAGGTGTTCAAAGCAAAGAAAATATTTGGTCTCGTGTTCGTCAGGTACATCAAGGACCCAATCATCTGATGATACATCATGGCATCAATCAGTTCTGATGAAGCATCACTCAATAGCTTCAAGTTCGATTCCATGGGTGTGGTCATGGCCTTGCAATCCATCATCCTAAATCTCTTCAGGATCTCTACTGTATATTTCCCTTGTCCTAGGGAGATCCCATCTGCACTCTGCCACACCTCCATGCCTAGAAAATAATGCATAATACCCAAGTCCTTCATTTCAAACTCAACAACAAGCTTTCTCTTCGTATAAGAAATCAACCCATCCATACCTGTTACAAACAGATCATCTACGTATAGTAGGAGCATCACTAGGTTGCCATCTTCAACCTTGTAGTAAAGGTTGGAATCTGCTTTACTCTTGGTAAAGTCCAAACTGGATAGAAAGCTGTCAATCTGTCGTACCATGTATTGGGTGCCTATTTCAATTCAATCTACATACATGAGACTCCCTGTCATGTGTCTCAAAATCGAGTGGATTCTCCACATACACTTCCTCTTCTACTACACCATTCAAGAAAGCAGTCTTCACATCCATTTGGTGTATCTTCCATTTCAAAACTGCAGCCAGAGCAAGTACTTATATGATGGAAGTGTATCTGGCTACAGGTGCAAAGGTTTCTTCATAATCTATTCCTTCTTTCTAGGAGAAACCACAAGCAACAAATCTTGCTTTATATTTCTCTATGCTACCATCTGCAACATGCTTGATCTTGTAGATCCATTTGGAAGTTACAATCGACTTCCCTTCTGGTCTTGGGACAACATCCCAAACATCATTCTTCATGATTGATTGATATTCTTTGATCATAGCATCCTTCCATTCTTTCCATTCTGCTTCTTCTTCATAATTGGAAGGTTCTTTATCGATGAAATCACATAGTAATGCTACATACCCAGAACATGATTTGCTCCTCTTTCTTTCTCTGTGATTCTCTTCAGGAGCCCCATATCTTTCCACACCTTGGATAGCTTCTCGTACCCAAGAAGGTTTCCTCTTATGAGGATTCTTCTCTGGAGGTGGATGCACAAGTTCTTGAAGTTCTTCAAATTCTCAATCTTCTTCTTGAGCTTCTTCATTCATGGTTGTATCATGAATTCTTGGTGCTTTTGCTTCTATAGGTTCTTCAGCGGGTCTCTTTCTGGATTTGTTGTAAGCTGAGTCTTCATCAAATGTCATCCCTGCTGATGTCGATCTTCTTGAATCATGGGAAGTATATTCTGTAAGGCTTCGAGCTTTCAGAGTATCCCACAAATATAACCTTCTTTCCTGAAGGATCTAATTTAGTCCTCTTGTCTTTTGGAATGTGTATGTACACTGGACAACCGAATATTCTGAGATGGTTGACTTCTGGTTTCTTGCTAGAAAATACTTCTTCAGGTGTCTTATTCTTGAGTACTCTATGTGGATTACAGTTCTGTACATACACCACTGTTCTGGCAGCTTCTGCCCATAGATGCATAGGAAGATCTTGATCATGAAGCATAGCTCTTGCAGCTTCCATGATAGTTCTGTTCTTCCTTTCTGCAATCCCCTTTTGTTGTGGATTATAAGGAGTGGACAAATCCCTCTTAATCCCTGAGTCTTTGCATAACTCTTTGAATTCATTTGATGTGAATTCTCCGCCATTATCTGATCGAAAGGTCTTGATCTTCTTTTCTTTGTGATTCTCGATCAAGGCTTTGAATTCCTTGAACTTATTGAATACTTCATCTTTGTTCTTCATGAAGTAAATCCATTTCTTCCTAGAAAATTCATCAATAAAAAAAACATAGTATACATACCCTCTTAGTGATCTTAATGACATTGGACCGCATACAATCGGAGTGGATGATTCCCAAGATTTCTTTTGCTTTGCTCTCGCTACTTGGAAATGTCTTCTTTGTATTTTTTCCTTTCGCACATCCTTTGCAGACCCCATCATGTTTTGCTTGAATTTATGGAAGACCTTCAACAGCTTTGCTTGCAAGCAAGTGGTAGTGCTCTGTAATGCACATGTGCAAGCCTTCTATGTCAAAGTTCATTTGGCTCTATTGTGTCATGGACCTAGGCTTGTTCTGGATGGCCCTTCAATTTGTATAGACCTCCTTCTTGTTCCCCAATCACTACTACATCATTAATAGTCTTTCCCTTTGGACACATGATAATTTGGCCATCTATAAATGCAACCCTCATGCCTTTTGCATCTAATGTAGATATGGAGAGAAGGTTCTTCTTGAGTCTTGGTACAAACAATACATTGCATCTTCATAGACTTTCCAGAGTCTAGCTTATAGGAGGATTCCCCACTACCTTTTATTGGATATTGGTAGTCATCTCCAAGTTTCACCTTGTGAGGTGATTCATGTTCTGAAATTTTTACAAAGGAACCTTTGAATCCTGTCATATGTTTGGAAGCCCCACTGTCTATAAGCCAATCATTGATTCCATGTGTGATGTTTCCCGTGACAGCAGAAATCAAGACATATTCTTCATCACTTGAAGAGTATTCACTTTCATATCTAGTTCTCTTCCTAGATGGTTCATCATCCTCTACAGCATGAGCATGATGTCTTCTCTTGTTTCTCTTTTTCTTATTTTGTCTTTTAGGACAATCTTTTGCAAAGTGTCCTACTTCATCACATGTATAACATCTGCTTCTAGAAAAATATATTATAGGGTTAGTTTTAGAGAAATGCTTACCTCTAGAGTGATGAGAACTTCTTTTGCTTTTCTTGGAATGAACTGTGAGGGATTGATCTTCACTTCCCATCTTTTCTTCTCAAGATACTATCCGAGCTTCTTCTTTAGAGCATTCTTCCCATAGTCTGCTGAACTTGACTAACTTGTTTCTGGCACATATCCCTTGAATAAAGGAGTCCCATGATCTAGGGAGACCATTCAAGGTGGTCATCACAACCTTTGCATTCTCCACATTTTTATCTACTGCTTCCAACTGTTCCTTTATCTGAGAGACCCTTGTAAAGTAAGACTGGATGGTCTCAACATTCTGTATCTTTGCATTCTTCAGTTGGTTTCTCAGAGTCATCTTCCGGTTTATGTTCTTCCCTTCAAACAATTTGGTTAGGGAATCAAACATAGCTTTATGTGTCTTTAGGGAGGACACCTGTGGTATGAGATGATCCTTGATTGAATCAGCAATGATCCTCTTTTCCATAACCAACTTCTTCTTGTGTAATGCCTTAGCCTCATCTCCCTCTGGAACTGGAACCTCCTCATTGATATAGGAGTCCAACTCATTTTCTTCCAGGACCAGGGAGATCCTATACTTCCAGGCTCAGAAGTTATCATCTCCCTCAAGATTTTAATCAAGCTTCGTATGATGAGACATCTTAACTGAGAACCTCAAATGTAAATACAAAAGATTTAGATCTTACCAGTTCAAGATGTCGGATCTGGTTTTGGAGCTGAAATTCTCGAGTGTCGGTTCAGGAGCAGATTAGGGTTTTGCTTTTTCTAGAGTTCTATCCAATGCGTATCCAACCAAATTCTTTGATCTTGATCCCTAAATTCGATTTTGAGGAGGAGATCAATCCATGCCTGGGCTCACTGAAAAATTCCACTTCTATGGAAATCCCTAATTTCCAGTAGTAGTGTCGGGTCCAAAACTGAAAAACCTCAGAATTGGATTCTTCTTCAACAGAAAGATGTGCCCTAGGGAGGAGAGTTATTCCAACCTTATTTTGCTAAAAATCTGTGGAGAGAGATCCACAAAGTAGGAATCCCTAGTTCTCGCAACTGCACAGTGTCTTCTTCTCATGTTATCTCTCATACCATGTTATATTTTATCATTCAAGCTAGAATTATGTTAGGATCTTTAACTGAGAGAATAACAAGTACAACAATCAAACACAAGAGACAATGAGCATAGTGTTTTTCCTCGAGGAAACCATAAATGGAGAAAACCTCGCAAATTCCTTAGGGATAGAATCAGCACCAAAAGTAAAACCCCAAAATAGTAAGATGATCTCCCGACAGCAGTAACCTCTTTCTTCCTAGCCCTAGTGTCTTCTTCTTCCTTAGCTATGCGCTACAACTGAGTGTGAGTGAGTGTGTACTAAATAGAGAGGATAGCTCTCTATTTACACTAATTCCTGACTTGAATAAACCCTACTAGGGCCAACTTATCTAGGAGAGTCTAATAACCCTAATGCCCTTGAACTGTGGGGACTTTAACCCTTGATCAATAGGAGGGTTACCCACAATGACTTGACATGACTTATTTACATTATAGAATATCCCGATAGGAACCTCGGGGCATGACATGACTCAAGTACATTACAAATACATCCCGAAATAAACATCGGGTTACAATACATAAGAAATACAAGTGAATACATTATGAAGTTACATATACATCAACAATGCATTAATTTGTTGAACGAACATGAGCACGAAGAGGTCAGGATTCTTACCTTTTTGTTTGGATGTTGGTGGATGTGCATGTTCAAGTATTAATGGTATCCCTAGAGCTGCACTTTTCCATAGGATAGGTCATTACCTTCCTTCTTGTCACCTTAGCAAGTTGAGGCACATCTCCTTGTGAGGGTTCCCTAGGGTTTCTACATTGTTTTTCTAGGCACTTTGTTTGACCTATGAACCCTTCCTCACTGGGTTAGCCATTCTCCCTAGAATCCCTAGGTTGGGTAGGGATTTTGCTAGGGTAGGATTTCCCTTGGTTTTCACACCTTTTCTCTTCTAATAAAACCTAGTTCTAGGGTTAGTCTAGGATTAGTTTTAGGTTAAATTTAGGTCTGCAATTTTATGTTGAAAACCCTAAAATAATTTTTTTTTTTGCATTTTTTGGCCTCGCTAAAATTTCGGCATCCTTCCCTAAAAATTCGGCCTAGCCCCTAGAGCCCTAAAAACCCTAAGGCAGAGTTATAGGGAGCCCTAAAAACCCTAAGGCAGAGTTATAGGGAACCCTAAAAATATATAAATTCCTAAAAACCTAAATTATTCCCTAAAAACCCTAAAAATGGTCCTAATACTTTTTAATATCTATCCAAACCTTACCTAGCTTCCCTCCTCCTTTTCGGGCCCTCTCCAACATCGTTTTCTTCCCCTTTTTTCGACTGGAAACCTTTCTAGGGTTGTATATTCCCTCCCCCTAACCTTTCTAGGTCTCCCAACCTCATCCCATCTCTCTCGTTGCCTTACAGCTCCCCTCTTTCACCCTCACTATCCTCAAGTAACCAATCACTACCCTTTTTTTATGATTCCTTACCCTCGTTGCTCCCTAAAAAAATACCTTTAGGCTCCTAACAGTCCCTTGTCACCCCTCACTCACCCATTACAAGGTTGAATCCAATCCTTCAATCCAATCCAAGGAGATTCTGTTTACAGTGGCAGCCCTCTTTTCTTGCCCAACACCTGCCCACAAATGCAATATCGGTGGTTAGGTAATGATATAACTCTTAAAGTGGACTATTGGTATTATTCACTAGCATACATACATAGTAAGTTAGATGGTAGACACAATCATTTGGTTATCTTATACATGTTATTGTTGTTAATGCAAGTGATACCACTAATACCTACGCTCCCATAATGATGATTGATAATGTTTACCTAATGAATGTCATTAACGTATAGTGTCGCGAATGACTGATGCTTGTCTGAACATCATCATTGCATATTTTTTCTTAGTCAAAACTGATGGTTGCATGCTAGAATCATGATGTTCACTGTAAAACACTGATATTGTATCTCTAATGATGGTTAAATACTGTTGTATGCAAATTGTTAACATATTGTTGTCATAAATAATCTGATGGGGGACTGATACATACTTTGATACTTAATAACTAATGATCCTTTCTTACACAGATGATTGTTGCTAAATCCTGTCACTAAAACATTGATAATTAGGCAATAATCGTTATACATCGCTCATGTTGCTATAGTGATATATATTGATGTACTTTAAGCTGTTAAATAACTGTTTGTTAGTGATAAGAACTCACAACTATACATCACACATGTGGATAATATTGGCTTCTTGGTAATAAAATTGAGGCAAGTCTTTCTTGGTATTTTGAAAATATTATTGTCAAGGACTAATCTTGCAGATATTACCTGGCGACTTCACAAAGAAGAAGCCCAACAAGGCTTAACTTTTTGGCATCGTTGTTAGGGACCATTTCAAAATTTGAAGCGGTTGATCCAGACTCATTCTCACCATGGAAATAATGAGACTTTGGTAAGTCTTGAAGTCCTAATTGTATATGGTTTCATACAATTTTGAAAGGACTAACTTGCAGGCTTACCTGGTGACTCCACAAAGAACTCATCCCACTCAATTAATCATGAACGCCCTTGTTTTTTTTAGTACTTTGGTGAGATTTGTTTAACTAATGTGGAAAGTATTGCTTGGCGGCTCCAATCAAAGAAAAATAAAGAAGTGCTCTTCAAAGACAAGGAAGCTTGAGGAGATGGCATTTGCTTACGAAATGTGGATGGATACATTGGATTTTTCATGCATTCCGATATTTCCACATAACTATGCCATTCAATATGGCGGGAAGGAACTTTTCCCATTGTTCTAGAAGTATAAGTACCATGCAACAACGCATGTGTAGGAATTCATGCAATTCCTCTGGGAAAGTAACATCGAACACGAAGACATCAGAATAAAGCTACTTTTTCTATCTCTTCACTTAGAAGACAACTTGTCTGTCAGGAATTGGTATGAGGTTTTTCCTTGCAAAAGTTTCTCTTCATTCAGAGAGTTCATCAATATATTCAACATAGATTGGGATTACGATATCGAAGAACATGAAAGAAAGGTCATGATCGACAATATATGGGAAGAAACACAGTCAAGAAGCCAGACGCAAGTTGATTCAAACAAAAGAATCAAAGATGATATTCCATTTGAATTCAAAGATCCCGATAATCCAACTACCGTTGAAATGGAAATAAGTTTTGGTCCACTTGATTTATCAGAATTCCCAGGAGATTTAGTTGAGTTACCATAGGTAATATGGCATGTCTTCAAGGGTGATTATGATAATGTCGCGCATCATGTAGAATGGCTTATGACTTTGGCTACAGAATATGGTATTAAAGAAGAAGAAGATGTTTACATGCGATCATTTGTCCTTCACCTGGGGGGAAAGGCTCTTGCTTGGTTTGTGGGCCTAGATAAAGTAACAATATACTCCTTTGTAGAATTGGTGGAAACATTTTGTAGCCATTGGGATTCATAGAAACATGAAAAATGGATACCTCATGTCAATCATGCAAGGGACTTGTTCAATAACGTAGCCCCAAAAAAGGGTAAGGTCGAAGCAGTCATTGTCCAAGGCATAACTGATGATATCTCAAGCACGATAGATGAAGCTCCATAAGAATGTGAATATGATGATGGTCCTATATACGAAGATCCAAAAGTGATAGTTGAAGGAGTTGAAGAACTAAAATATAGGATGAGTTCTCCCTTCTGACATGCAAAAACTCCTTATGACATATCAGATCTCTTGGAACATAATGACAGGAATTATGAGGATGATGGTTATTGGAAATTTATGGGTCCACCTTTCTATGATTCCTCGAGACCAGGTAGCATTGTTTATATACGTTGCAGCGAGAAAGAAAAAGTTGATGAAGTTACTTAGGTTGAGCCATAATTTGACATTGTTTGGGATGAAGATATTTCAGTCACCTTAAGCAGGGATGTTGAAGACATGATTTATGAAGATCCTATGGAATGGTATATGATTTCTCATTCTCCTTATGAGGCTAATGATGAAGAAAGGCTCAACCCTTTTGCCACTATAATTGAAGATGAAACATCACCAGAATTTGCATATAGTTTTTATATGAATATGGCCCATTATGATGAGAATTTCAAAGGTTTGGGACCCCATATATCTGGTGATTCTTCCATGATGTCTCCATCATACTCATACTTCATCAGGGAATCATGTTGCATAGTGGATTCTTTCATAGATATTTCACATATGTTGAGTCTAGGTTATCACTCTCAGTCGTGCTCCTCAAGAAGAAATGAAGAAGTTGTTCAACCCACTCTACCCTACATCGGTAAGCCCTTAATGATATATCTCAACAAGACCGAGAAAGGTAGGTGGAAATGTATGATTTTAATTCCTCGGCTCCATAATATTTATTGTTTATATTTTCATAATTCCTCGGCTCCATAATATTTATTGTTTATATTTTCATTTGAAACATGAAGATATGAATTATATTGCTGACAATTTCAAAAGTTCAAGGATTATTGGGGTTACTAGCATGATTGTGGAAAATATAAGCAATATACTTGTATGTACAAAGAAATGCTTGAGTAAATGCAGCTATAGGTTGTGGCTCACATATGAATATTTTCTAGGTCCAACTCTACGAATAAGCTCCCAAGTTCAGGATTCATGGGTGAATTTTTTTTTAGAAGACATGTATGATGAAGGTGTCACATACATAATTCCACTAGAGGTATGAATCAATGAAGCTTGTTAAAGCAATGCTTCTCCATGGCACCAATTCCAAGTATTCCAAGTTCTTAAGAAGGTTCAACTTCCTGCACTCATCCAGATGAAAATCTTGGTACAAACTCAACATATCATTAATGAGGTATTGTCATGGATTACATTAAAGGACAAAGGTAAGATATCAGGTATGAATTTCTTACTCAGATGAATACATTGATGGTATGATTTCACATAGCCTACTTTGAATTCCATTTTTAAGGTAGGTAGGTTGATTTGCATTAGGCATATTTTTGTTCATTGCATTTGATGTCTTTTCATTGTTTAATTAGTTTTTATTGTTCTTAGTTTGTTTCCCTCATTTTGCGAACAAGGCAGGATGGAAGTGTCTTCCCTTAGATGTTTTTAATCCTCTCGGACATTTGATATGTGTGTAGGTCTATAGGTACCAGTATATTCACAATTTCTTGAGTACTCATGGGAAGAGCACTCATCTCTCAGTGGATCTAGTGTTACTCTACACGTGTACCCAACTCATCTACATGTGTACCCCAGGAAGAGAGGGCCAATTTTTTCAACCAGGAGCAATTTTATTGAGAAATGGTGGTCATGGATGGACCCATTGGTCATCCTTTAGGGGTACTATGGATTAATGACACTATTGACTTCTCTTTATTGGGGATTTTAACCTCGAGGTTGGTGTATGGCCCCCCTAAGGGTTGACCATTGGGGCACATGGCTCCATATCCTATTTACAAGCTCTAGCAACCTCTGCTTCAACTACAAGACACTCATCTTCATTCACATCCACTTTGGACACCCTCTTAGCCCTTCAGTTAATGGGTACCTAATCTCTGTGGCCTTATATCCACAAAGGAATTTATCCTCCATACGAGGCCTTTTAATGCTATGATGAGGGCATTGAGGTATTTTACAACATTCTAAGGGTTATATGGGGTATAATTCCCTCCCTCCAGATCACTCCATCCTTTCACTCATAGTGATTCACTTATTTGAGAGTGTTTTGGCACTTAGGGATACAAATACCCCAGGTAGCCCACCTTAAGACTATCTTAGGCTATATATTATTATTATTTTTCTTTTAATTTTCAATTGACATTTTATAATTTCAAATTGACTTATTTTAGGGCATGTAGGCCTAGATTTTTAAAAAGTGAGTGTGAGATCATATAAATATATCTCCTCACTTTCATTTTGAAGACAAAACTTATGGGATAATACACTATGCACTTGTTTTAACCCTGTTAGGGTTTCTTTGGATGGATGTGCTCATCTTGGGGAAGTTTTCTGGTTAATGCAAGTTATTTTCTGGTAATTCTTTGCTAAATCTCTGCTTTTGGTGATACTTTGATTTGTTGGACGAACATGAGCAGAAAGAGGAAAGGCCTATTACCTTTTTGTTTGGATGTTGGTGGATGTGCATGTTCAAGTGTTAGTGATAGCCCTAAAGCTGCAATTTTCCCTAGGATAGGTCATTACCTTCCTTCTTGCCACCTTAGAAAGTGGAGATATGTCTCCTTGTGAGGGTGCCCTAGGGTTTCTCCTTAGTTTTTCTAGGCTAGTTGCTTGAACTAGGAACCCTTCCTCACTAGGTTAGCCATCCTCCCTACAAGCCCAAGGTTGTGTAGGGATTTTGGTAGGGTAGGGTTTCCATTGGTTTTCACACCTCTTCTCTTCTAAAAAACCTAGTTCTAGGGTTAGTTTAGGATTAATTTTAGGTTAAATTTGGGTCTGCAATTTTATGTTAAAAACCCTAAAATTAAAAATTAAAAATATATTTTTTTTGCATTTTTTGGCCTCCCTAAATTTCACCATCCTTACCTAAAAATTCGTTATAGTCGCTATATCCCCAAAAACCCTAAGGTGTTATTATAGGGAATCCTAAAAATATTTAAATTCCTAAAAACATAAATTCTTCCCTAAAACCCATAAAATAGTCCTAAATTTTTTTAATATCTACCCAAACCTTCCCTAGCTTCCCTCGTCCTTTTCCATCCCTCTCCAACACCCTTGTCTTCCTCATTTTTCCACCAGCCATCCTTTCTAGGGCTGTAGCTCCCCCCCTCCCCCAACCATCATTTCCCTAGTTTAGACACTTCCCTAACCTTGCTAGGTATCCCAACCTCCTCCCATCTCCCTCGTTGCCTTAGAAATTCCCCTCTTTCACCCTCACTATCCTCAATTAACCAGTCACTACCCTTTTTTTATGATTCCTTACCCTCGTTGCTCCCTGAAAAAATACCTTTAGGCTCCTAGCAGTCCCTTGTCATCGCCCGGTCACCCATCACAAGGTTGACTCCAAGCCTTCAATCCAATCCAAGGGGTTTCCCTTTATAGTGGCAACCCTCTTTGTTTTCCCAACACCTTCCCACAAACGAAATATTGGTGGTTAGGTAATGATATAACTCTTAAAGTGTACTGTTGGTACTATTCACTAGCATACATACAGAGTAAGCTAGATTGTAGAAACAATCATTTGGTTAGATGATACATGTTATTGTTGTTAATGTAAGTGATATCACTAATACCTACATTGCCATAATGATGCTTGATAATGTTTACTTAATGTTTGTCATTAACTTATAGTGTCGCGACTAACTAATACTTGTCTGAACATCATCGTTGCATATTTTGTCTTAGTCAAAATAGATGGTTGAACACTAGAATCATGATGTTCACTGTAAATGACTGATATTGTATCTCTAATGCTGGTTATATATTGTTGTATGAAAATTGTTAACATATTGTTGTCATAAATACTCTCATGGGGGTCTGATACATACTTTGATACTTATTAACTGATGATCCATTATTACACAGATGATTGTTGTTATAACCTGTCACTAAAATGTTTATAATTAGGAAATAATTGTCATACATCACTCATGCTGCTATAAAGACATATACTATTGTACTTTAAGCTGTTAAATAAATTGCAAGTAATTGGGATATTGCGGTTTGGTATTTGGATTTGATCACTTAGGTTACTATCCCATTGGGGTGAGTTTGATATACATGAATGCATTGTTGAAGTGGAGTTGATAACCAAACTAGTGTGCATATTCCTACTCATTCTTTAGACTCCACTAGGCACTGATCTCTAACAATCTCAAAAGAGAACACTTTGTTGTAGTGTCTTCGCAAGGTCAAATAGGGC
>LPNX010048061.1:457630-546531 GCA_001517045.1 Pseudotsuga menziesii
ACAATAGTTAAGATAAACACCAAAGTCCATGCCAACAATTTCCAAGATAATCATCAAGATTAATATCAATATCACATCAAGATATATTCCAAGATAACCATCACCATAGCCTCCATAAAATATTCAATGACTTTAAATATATATACCAATATATAGGCTCACATACTAAGATCAAAGATGAATTCTATCCATAACATACATGTGTCATCACAAGAGAAACCCAAAAGCATGAACCATACCTTTTCGAAGATCAAAAGATGAAGAAATAATAGACAAAACAAAATGAACTCTAGATCATGTCATCACATAGCCCTCATAACAAGCTTTCCAATGATACAAGAATTTTGTAATTCGGATTCTGTATGAGAAAGTTATGTCAATTTTAGTGAAGATGTCCAAAAAATTCCCCTCCACAAAGTTTCGCAGTTTTCTCCAAGAGTTGTGAAATACCAAAGAGAGACTTGATTGATAAACAAATTAAATTTTTGTTATTCTATTTATATAGGTCATGGAGGAAATTTAGTACCTCAAACTATGTCGACATGCAATTCAAAATTACAAGTAATTAAATTCTCTTTTGTTTGGTCGGCTGACACAAAAAGGTGGGGTACACCAACTTCAAAAATTCATATCTCTTCAACTGTAAGGAGCTAGAATTACATATCAACAGAAATGGATTGATGAGGACTATCTCTCTATGATGGTTTTATTTGCAAATTCTTGGTCTAATTCCCTTAAATTATTCAATTTGTTCAGGACTTCAAAGATTCCATAGAAAGGTGCCAAATGCCACATTACCTTATGCATAAGTTCAAAGGTCAAAGGATTCAATGGAAATCATCAAAGGCATGATGGATTCAATGGTATTCACATACATATACTTCACATCAACAAGGAGGAGGGCTCTACCATATACTCATCATGTAAAGGGTATCACAGACCCCAACACCACCAATCAAGTGAGAACAAAGACTTTTTAAAGAATACCATCATCATATGCAAGGTCTCCATATCATTAAAAACATATCCAATAGTTCCACTATATATCTTCATCACCATAAGAGTACCAACACCCAAAAAGAGGTGTACAAATACCTCACCACTAGTTTGAAACACCTTATGGTATTCTTACACATGATCACAACGCTACAACATGCCAATGACCATATATCGTCCAAAGGCCATTAAACCACCATATGTGTGGGTTCAAGACCAAAACTTCCAAGGACACCAAGGACCCCATAAGAATGGGTTCCAACATACATCCATAAGTGTGGACTCAAGGACACCACAAGAACTCAACAACCTCAAGACCATCCAATGCAAGCAATGGGCTCCAACATCAACACATCAAGGGACTTACACACATGAGCCACATCATCCATACAAAAACCAATCAAGAGACCAAAACAAGTACATGCATAACAAGAAACAAAAAGACCAATAAACAAAGATCAACCAGGAGCAAGGAACTCAACAATGGACTCAAAAGGGACCATGATAGAACTTAGGGGCACTTGACCAAGTCAATGGGTAACTGTGGATTTTTGCATTGTTCCAAGGTCTCCAAGGGCTTAAATCTTGGGCTTGGACAAGTTCAAAAGGGCTCCTCGAACACAAATGACCACAAACTAAACACTAACCCTTTGAGGCTCCACAAGGGGCACCAAGGACTCAACAATTGACATCAATGATCATACATCGTTGGAATCAATGACAACTTAATCAACACATTCAATAGGAGATCTTGTTTGGAGAGAGAATCCACATGAAATTTTATTTCCCTTTAACTATGAGTGAAATGAATCCAATCCATTCACAAGTCTCAATAGAGGATTAAATTTCCTATATTAAATGCTTTACCCATACCACAACAACTTTATTCCTCTTGTTAGCATAGTCGATGACAATCTTCGAGTCACCCATTACCAACAACTTCTTGACATTTTTTTTTCTTCAACAAAAAGAAGATTCGACAAGGATGAGAACTCATTATTCATGTTCAATCCATTCCTAGGAACATACCTAACATGGAAATAATGAGATCGGTTGAATAAAAGAACCACCTCGATAACACATTTAGGAGGGAATCTGTGGATGGCACCACTGAAGAACCCGTAAGGAGAATTGAAATCCAATTGCGGCATAACATGAACCTTGAGAGATTTAACCTTAACATCATAGCTATATTCATTGGTGAATTTATCCATAAGTCCAATTGTCACCTTTTTTTCGCGTAAATTTATCCTGAAATATGCATAAATTTTTTTCCCACCAAACTAGATAAGCTAGATGATAGGGAAAGCACTTAAAGCTTGTCACTAAAAAATCCATCAACCATTCTTGGCAACAATACTCCAATTGCGGTTTAGACCAAATATCCTTTGGATGTAACTTTCAGAATATAAACAACTAGACTTCCTTTAAGTAACAACAAGCACAAAAAGGTGGTCTACATATTTAGAAACATACTTACATAACGAGAGCATGTTATGAATTGTTTACCCCCTTTTAAGGACATTATCCCAAGTGAGATACATATTATTTAAAGCTAGCCACAATCTATTTTTTTACTTCAACGGTTGGTTAGGCTTCCAAACCTTATCCCACCACCAAATTGATTCCCCTAGAAACAAAGATTCCAATTGAGCAAAATATCCCAACTTTATCGAATAAGCTCCAGTTAGGGGAGTTTTAGACTAGGCCAATGAATCTACCTCATCATCATTAATCTTGATAAAATTTATGCATATATTACTAACATACTTGTGCAATTTTGATGGAATTTCTCCTTATATCCCAAGCTCTATCTCAGACTTCCACTGACTCCTTCCAAATTCTTAAGTGTTTCGAGAGTGAGAATCATAGAGATAAAAAAGATTGGTGTTATGTAGGGTTGTAATAATATTTTCTAAAACTTGAAAGACTTTGTCTACACCAATATAGGGGTCCTCTCCTAAATTAACCTACCTTCCATTCCTTATATGCCAATCCATCCAATTACCAACTAGAGGAAACACATCAACTAGAGCTTTCTAGACCACATAATAACCATTATAAGACTTCCTAGTCTATCTAAACCAATCTTTAATGGAGAGACCCAAAAATACTTTGATCTCATAACCCTTCTCCACAAAGAATCAATAAAGGTGAGTCTCCATAAGTTGGATTCCACAACAGATTGACAGAAAAAATTAACTCCTCGACCACCCAACGTTTTAGTGGAATCCACTTTATACCATTTGACAAGAGGAAACCAATCAGAGGGAATTTTACCTTACCAAAGAAACTGAAATATTCTCTTCTTGATCTTGGTAAGAATACCCTTAGGATTTTTCACATTGGAATCCCAATACATTGGGATACTCTCCAACATTGATGCCAATACAATCCAACCACCCCTAGAGATTCACTGATTAACCCACAAAGAGATACACACATGAATCTTGTTAAAATCCAAACCCAATAAAAAAACCTATATAAGTTTAGTTTGAGAAAGAACCCCAAGTATTTTACTACCTTATAAATGGCATATCTTGGAAAATGGAGGGCCGCCTCCAATTCATTCAAATCCTAAATACCTATATAAGTTTAGTTTGAGAAAGAACCCCAAGTATTTTACTACCTTATCAATGGCATATCTTGGAAAATGGAGGGCCGCGTCCAATTCATTCAAATCCTAAATAGACATAGCACTATATAATATACAATATTTAGAGAGGTTGAACTTCATACTAATTACCAAAAAATTATGATCCATAATTACTTTTAATTCATGAAATTCAACAAAACATCAGAGTGTCGTCAACAAAAAGAAGATGGGAGACAAAGCTTCATGGGATTTTTTTCACTCCCTTCTAGACTCCCGTGCAGCGAGAATATTTCAAAAGAAAATTGAGACCCTCTTCAAATCTCCTCTTCAACCATTTATGATTTTCTATGGATTTGGGAATCATTCAGTTATCTTGGAGGTCTTGATAAGAATTGTTAGCAACGATATTTAAGATATTTATGAGTTTATTTTTAGTTGTTTTTAGAAAATGGTTGTAACCACATGAAATTTTTTTGGATAGGAATTTAATATTTGTTATTTCAGTTCAAAGGAAAGTTCACGTATACAAGAGATTTCATTCTCCATTCTATAAAGGGGACTCTTAGAGCACATGTCAAGATTATGATGGAATAGAATAAACTTCTAGATATTTTATTTTACATAAATGACAACTTTATGGTTTTAATTTGATTTAATTTTATGTTGTTGTAGAGTAATTTGTGTCTTTGATTCTTGGGAGATCAAGCTCACTCCGTGAGAACATGGTGTTCTTTTGTATTTTATATGTACTTATTTATTTCATTTATATTTTTGAATTTTAGTTTTAAATATTCATTCACTAGATTATGTTCCAAAATATACAAAAATAGAGTACTATTGCAAAAAGTTAGAGATATTGAAGATTGAACACTTAACTACAACTTGATTTTAAAAGACTTCCGAATATAGTAGGTTATAATTCAGTGATGGATTTGTAGAATTTGTAAAATGAATTCATGTTATTTTCTGGAAGTTATTTATTTCAGATTTATAATAGAAAACTTATTCACTGGACTGCAATTGAATTTATTAAAACAAAGTATTGTTATTGGAAGTGTTAAACATAGTGATTGAGCAACTAACTGTAAGTTGATTCGTCAGATTTGTGATCATAGTAGATAATGGTTCCAAGTTAAATGTTTATGCATGTAAGTTAGCTTTTCATTTATTAAGTGTGGTGTGTTTTATTTCTGCAATGACATTTCAAATTTGTATATTAATGATGCAATATGATTTTCTTAAGAGCATATTAAATAAAATAGTGCAAGTTAGGAAGTGTAGCCTACACATATAGTGCATGACATCTCCTAATTTTACAAACTATATATTGATAATAAAATGTAACAAGATTTAGACATATAAATCAACTCACAATAGATATCCCAATAAACTGGCATGCTTCCCCCTCAAACCTACACAACACTTGGAATGGGATACCCTTCTATGAAAGTAGTCTCTCAGGCTATCCCATTTCCCTTCTATCTCTCCACCATAATATGGATAGATAATCGCACCACCGTGAATCCAAGTATTCTCAACTATATGATAAATTTCCTCTTGTGGTAGCACCATAATCATTAGTAGTGATCTAAATTGAAATGGCATAAGCTCCCATGAAAATAAACTCCTTAGTTTTTGGAACATGCTTGTCCTTTTTTCTCCTTATCCACAATTCGTACAGATAAGATTCATTAATGAATTATTTAATGTTTCACTATAAGTGCTTTATTTACATCATTATAATTCTCCTTGTGGTCCTCATGAGGACCCCATGTTTCCTTTTAATCCTCAAGATTAGGATAATAATTCATAAAGGTTAATTAATCAACAACAATATAATGGTTTTAGGGGCCTTGGAATATATCACTATCTAAGGTTTATAAGATATTATATCAATAAATCAATAAGGTCCTCTCTCCTTAGCCCCATTTCACTTCCCCTACTTGTGGAACCATATCCCTCATCTCCTTTTCATCTTTCTTCATTTGAAATTAATGGGGTTTTTATAATATAAATAAATGCAGTCATCATAAATCATATATGTCCCACTTCTAGATACTTTGTAATTACATACACATTTACATTCTTGGTTAAAAACTAGGGTATTATTTTCCACTCTTGCTTAATTTATGCATCATCCTCATTGCATACCAACAGTATGTACATTAACACACCAAAATTTCAAAAGACATGTTGGTATGTGTCTTGTATAAAAATATCAACCTCCATCTCCCATGTTTCTTCCTCAATATTGTAGTGAATCTTGTGGATATTTACTTTCCCTATATTTGTATTCTATAGCATTATGAATTTATTGTATAGGATGTGTATTGGTTGTACCTACATATCCACTTTTGGTTCCACTTGAATCAAAATCCAATTAATAATATGGTTAGGATCATGTACACACATTTTCAACAATGATACATGAAACACATTATGGAACTTTATGCAAGCAAGAAAAGGAAGTTCATATTTTATAGGACCCATCCTAGCTAAGATATCAAAGGAACACAATATTGAGTTTCTATCTCAAGACAAATCCTGAGCTTCATGGAGATATTCTTTGGTCTAACTTTCAGATATGCATGCTCCACAATTCCAAACATTTTTGGTATTTTCCCTTTATCTACATAACTCTTTTCCTATCCCATGTTGTTTTCAAATTCTATCTAAGCTTGACCACATGTTCTTCAATTTATTTGAGCAACTCTACAATAATTACTACTCTATATGTTGGATTTCCCAACTAACTAGAGTATTTCACTTTATACTTTATCCTAGTTATTACTGTTATCTATTGATTTTTCCAACTAGTTGGAGTACTTCACTTTCTATCATACAAAACTTCAAATGGACTCATCTGCAGAGAATGATGATATGCATCATTATACGAAAACTCCACTAAATAGAAATAATCCTCCCACTTGGATGGATTGACCATCACATACATTCTTAACATATATTTATTGAATTTGTTAAATCCCCATGTCACGGGACTACCTTTTCAACACATTTTTGGTTTTTCCATATCCCATGCGACACTACCTGGAGCCTTGTCGAGGGTGAGACTAACTCAACAGGCGTTCCGACAGACTAGGCCTACCTATGGATAACACTTATACTTATGTTGACTTATTTTCTTACTTAGCCAATTATGTTGTTAATACATCCAATAGATTAAAACATGTAACACTTACGTATTTAACAAGATACACAAGAGACTCAAGTATATGGGTGGCACCCCAATTGGGTGTGACAATTTCCAATATATAAAAAGTGTCGGTTAAAATAGTTCCAAAAGTTACAACAATACAACATTTGGAGGGTTCTTCCACACCAACCCAATCAAAGGAGTGCCCAAATGGATAACTCCACAAGTAGAAACCCCAATAATTATGACACTTCATAAATTTTCTACATCTCTCTTATTGTTGCTACTGACCCTACCTGTCACTTTTGTTGTGACCCACCAACTATAGATATGCACCATAGAACATCCTATTGTAGCTTCTACCCTATGTAGTGAAATATTTCCAACTCATGCTCCCAACATGAGATCTCAAGGCATGCTCTCAGGTGAGATCCCAAAGTGAGCTCCCATTCGATCTTCTAAAACGAACTCTCTACCAAGCTTCTAACACAAGCTCCTAGCCAAGATTCCAACACGAGATCTCTAGTTGAGCTCTCCATTCAATATTTAAAAATGATCTCTCCAACTGATCTGCACCATTTTGGCACCAACTATTCCCCAAAATTTCATGCTCCCAAAACGAGCTAGGCTTGCCCTTGGAGCTTCCACCCTACCCAACAAAATGCTCTTTGCCTAAACTCTTGGTTGCACCTCTTATTTATCTTCAAGTCTTCCCCTTTCCTTTTCCACACACTATCCTTTTATAATTGGATTTGGATTGAGGTGTTCTGAAGGCTTCACTCTTTTCGTGCACACCTCCCATGCTCTAATTCATCACGACAATTTTCTTATGCAACACTTCATGCCATAGGATACAACAACCAACATGTCCAACACTCTTCGTCTGCAACACTTGTGCACCCACATGTCACACCATCTAGCTAATGTGCCAAGGATTGCCACACCTTGGGATTCATGGGCATGTGCCCCTATTGATGTTTTGAGTAGCATTGGAATATATTCCGCAAGAATAATAACTACAAACTTAGAACAAGTCGACCTAGTTAAATTAAGCCATTCAAATGGTCAAGTCAACTTAGTTAAAAATGACCCAATCAATGAGACAAGTCGGTCCGATAGGAAAAGGTACCTTTTCTTGTATAGATACAAGTGAAGTTGGATCATTTGCAACACACCAATTCGCTCAAGCAAGAGAAAAGTGTGTAGATCTGAGGGGGGATAGATAAAGGTTCAAGAAAGCACTGTGAAGACATTTTTTGGGGTTTTATCTTTCTATCTCTCTTCTTTAGTCTTAGAGGTTATTATGAATCTTTAATGTATTGTTACTCTGTAACTAGTGTTGGGCACTATTCTTGTTCAAGAATCTTATATAGAGAAGTTTGATGGGTTTTTCCCATGAGAGGGTTTTCCTAGGGTAAATTTGTGTCTACTATGAATTTGTTTCTTTCAGTGATCCTTTATATGCATGTAGTTTATGTTTATGTGATAAATACTTTAATAACATTTAAATACTAAGAAAAATCAACATGGTATAAGAGTGGGACTAAGTATAATCCATTTCCATTGAAATAAAGGAAACTTAGGTTTCCTATTCTAAACACTTCCAACCATAGATTGGACTAAAAAGTGGGGTTTTGGAATTCACCCTAAGAGGGCGCACCTATTTGTGGAAACATATCTTATAATTGAGAAGTTTCAATTTTGACCCAATTACTGTTGGGACTAGAAATCTATGGCTTCCATTTTTAATCTTTTCCATCCACAGATCAGGTTCAATATTAGCATTCTTTAACTAGCCCTAGGAGGGCACATCTATATATGGAGTTAGATCTCATTTTTTGGCAAATTTCATTTTTAACGTCCCTTCTGCTAGGGTTTCTAGGTCAAATATCAGTGTTGACAAAACGACAACCAATCTAAGGGTTGGGGATAGATTGGATGGAGTATAAAAATTTAGATATTGGAAGCATATGATACTTCTCATCCTAGAAGATAACTATCTCTTAAATCATGTCAAATAGGTTATCCCGGATCCAGAAAAAGAAGAGGATAAATCCAAGTACGAGAAGACTATAGTCAAAGAAAAAGGAATCCTATCTGAGTCAATCAAGGATCACTTGATCCCTCATGTGTTAGAATTGCAGACTCCTAAGGAAATGTTTGAGTCCTTGACAATATTATATGAAAGAAAAACTACTAGTAGAAAATTGTTGATGATGGACAAGGCAGATAAAATGTCCTCCCTCTTTACAAGGGTTTCTAAGATCAAATACCAACTTGAAACTATTGGATATCATGTAGAATAGAATGAGCTGATGTTGAAAACATTAAATGGTTTTTCCTCTTCTTGGGATGTGTTTTTTCAAGGTATTTGTGCAAGGAAAAAGCTACCCAAGTTTGATAAGATATGAACAAACTGCACTCAAGAAAAAGCAAGGTTGATGTCAAAAATGCAGAAGATGAATGATGAAGAAAATAAAGCACTTACAACTCATGCAAGGAAAGGAAAAAGATGGAAATTTTACTAAGTATATCGATAGAAGATAAGTATTAGAAAACAAGAAGGATATGCCCAACATCAGATGTTACAACTGTAACTAGTTGGGACACTAAATGCAAGAAATTGCACTCAAGAGAACAAAAAGAGGAAACATACTGCTCATGTGGAATATGATGATGATACTACTTCACACAAGAAGTCAAGGGAAGCATTAGATGAAGAATTTGTCCCTTAAGTACCATCACTCAAGGGAGTGGTGTTTGGTTAGTAGATAATGGTGTTTCTAAGAACTTGAATTGTTACAGAAATTTTTCAGAAGGAACTTGGAAACAATTCTAAGCATAGATTTAAAGTGTAGGAGAATCCTCCTACTAGTTAGATTCAGGTGAAGCAAATAATCTAATCTTGACAAGAATTCCAAGGGAACTTTACAAACTATGAAGTTAAATCCAAGATGATCTTGTATATAATGCATTTAGAAGACGTGAGGACCAATGGTGAAAACTCCAACAAGTTCTGGACTTGAAAAAGAAGATGATCAAAGTCTTCAAAGTCAGATGATGATGTAGAGTATGCTTCCTAAAACTCTAGTGACTTTTGCAAGGAGGAAGAAATCAAGAGAGAGCCTACAAAACACATGAAAGATAAGTATTTACTGTCACTTTAGTTAATCTGTAGAATCAATCTGGCACTATACCTCGAGGTGCATCCAAGGGCCCAAACCATGATGCACCTATAAGTTTGAGGGGATTTGAACACAAAACCTTTTATTTACAACTATTTATAATATCTCAACTTTACCACGATCAAGATTAGAAAAAATATTACTAATGTGTTAATATACTTTTAAATTTATAATATTAATATATTTATACTGTATGTTAAATTTAATATATTAAATTAATGAGATTAAATGTTATATAAGTTTATAGGTTAAATTTAGAATATTAAATTAATAACATTAAATGTTGTATAAAATAATATTTATATAGAGGCATATCAAATACAAGATGGCGGAGAAAAATTTCGAGAAAAATGAAAATAAAATATGTACACCAATTTTTATGGACTATTTATTCATCATATTAATTACTTTATGGTTGAAGTTTACCATTGCCACTATACATGCAGTTAGGCAAATAAACTATTAATAGTGGAAAGGAGATCGCGTAACTATATGAGGGTTTTATTTTCAAACTAAATTTATTTTGTCATATGATATATATAAAAAGACAATAGCTACGTGGTGGCAATGTCCCCGACATTGTCACATGTTGTCGCAGGTTAACTTGAAAGTTTCATAAAGATTAGCATCTTTATTTGTATTTAATTTTTCCATGATCAACAACAAATAAAATAGAAATGGTTTGTTTTATATATATAATATTTTTTTAGGTTTTATTTAAACTTTAACAACGTAAATGGGTTTGGCACATGCCAGGAATTATTTTCTTCCCAATGTTCAGATTCCTTGCAGATATTCTGCATTGATTCTACTATCAAAGTTGTCCAAGGGCTTGAGTTTTCCACTGCTGACGTGATCGTTACCATAGCGCCATCTCAAGTATTGAAGTTTTGTATACTTCAAAATCTACCTCTGTCGGTTTATCGGCTATATTTTTCTAGTACACTCACAGAAACCCAATACAATTTTTATTAGAAATCGTTTCTTTGTTATAGTAAGTGGTTTTTGCTTTAAATACAACAATTTAACACTATGTACCCTTATCTGATAACTACATACCAAAAGACTCAGCCCTTTATGTCTAACCAATTTGAACTCATTCAAACTAGTTCAATTATATAATTTCCAATTAGTTACGTTTTCATAGTTGTTGCCTCCCAAAAAAATTGCAAATGGACCTTAATTTTTCGGTGAGGTTTTTTGTTTCACAATTTGGAATTTTTTTTTAGGAATGGTTTGAATTATAAATTTTATTAGCTAAAATTGTAAAATATAATTGTTTTAATGAAAATTGGGTTTAAAATTCATTTAAAGTGTAAATTTTTTTGGTAAATGATAGAATTTAATTATCAAATCTAAATTTTATTACATAATTTTTCGTTAAAACAAAAAATCACCTTCCAATCTCACTTCCTCAATCAACAATTTAACTAATTGTAGATATGCATACTAACCCAAAAAACTGTAATTTTGGGATGCAATTTGCACTAATTTATATTATTGACATTTTTTTTTAATTTTGAGAAAATTTTTATTTTCATTATTAAAATTGTAATTTTAATTTCAACCAATTACAACAAAATAAACTGCAAATCACTTTAACTTAAGAAATTTTGGAAAAAATTAGATTCGGATTGTCTAATGTTTAGGTTGTTCTCAATAAAATAGCTTATTTCCTTGAAGGTCGTAGGTTCAAAACAAAGGGGTAGGGTTGCTCATTGGCCCCTTGTGGCGAGGCTAGAAAGATAGGCTATCCCTGGGATAGAGGCTCAGAAACATCTAAACCTCTACTAAATAACAAATTACTGATATATCTGACTTGAAAACCATTAAATATACTCGTGAGAAATGTTGTTCTTATGGTTCAGAACAAAAACAAAACAAAAAACAAAAAAACAAAAAAAAAGAACAAAAAACTTTACAAAAAAAGTCCAAATAGTAAACTTTCTATAAACACATGTATATGCTCTTTCGGAGCACTTCCAATACTTAAACATATTCAATGCACTACCCATGCTTTTTGTACACTTTCGGCGGATATTTAACAACTTATAAAAGAATGATTGAGAATCGAGATAGCCTTCATCGACCTCCAAAACTGGATCATCCTCGAAGATTGTATTATGATTGTGATAGATGAAGGAAAATACATATTCATTACTTTTTCAAATCAACACTTAAGCCAAGCGGGGTTGTTCGTTTCATTTGCAAAAGGTTGTTCATTTTAGGCACTAAACAGGATTTGGGAACCACCCATCGAATATGTCTTCCTCGATAGCCATGACAACCCTGAAATCAACGTTCTCTCCCTCAGATTCAAGCCTGCAAATTTCAACCTTCAAGTTTTGTCAATGGTGGTGAGTTGGTAGAAGTGCTCTGATTGCTTTTTTGAAGAGAAAGAGTTTATGTGTAATGACCTTCGAATGGAAAAATTTTCCTGCTTGGGATAGATATGAAAAGGATTGTGCTCAAGAATTTGAAGTAGAAATAGATATCAGACGGGGGCTGAGCAGTGAGGATATCAAGAGCTGGTGGAAAAAATGGGGCTGGAACGAGCTAGAAAACCATCCCAGGCCCTCAATTTGGAAGCTCATCTTGGATCAATTTATTGACATGCTAGTAAGAATTTTACTCGTGCCAGTAGTTGTTTCATTTGATTTTTCTTGGATTAATGGCGATGAAGGTAGATAGCACTATTTTCGTGGAGCCAATGGTTATGATGTAAACGACAAATTCACTTTTAATGATCCATGGGGAGCTACAAACCCCAACTCCACATTAATGCGGCACCTAAGTGTTACAGATACAGATACAGATACAGTATCTGAATTGGATACAACAATTTTCAAAAGATCAAGATATGAGACAGCTAAGATGTGTCCAATATATATATATATATATATGAAAGCCAAAAATATCGAATTAGAAAATAAAGCCAAAAAAAAATAGTTATGATTAAAAAAGGCCCAATCTCTCTTATTTATAAACTTGAATTGTAAGATATTAGTGTCAACAATCTTTTTTTATATTTTGTTTTATTTTTAGTAACCCCTTGCAACGGTTGAAACAAGCATATACAATGACCAAAATGTCTGTTGAAATGGTCAACACATTGGATGAAACAATCCATACACCATCTCAACCGGAGAATACAGAACGTCGAGATTTGAAACGCCACTGAAATGTTTCAGCTGTGCTTCAGAGGCGTTTCTTACATGGAAATGTTTTCGAAATGCAGGAATGCATTTCCAGCACTTTCGGGTGAAGTAACCGGTTGTATAAAGTACAAAACAACTTTAACATTGGGGAAGATATTTTAACCTTCCACATCTCCCAACCAAAAGCAACACCTTTACTAATCCACAGTGGGTTAATCCCCAGCATACATTGCATATACAAGAGAATTGAGAATGTTAGCTTTTAACAATTAATGGTAAATGTGGCAAAAGATGGCAAAAATTAATCTCATTTTTACAATCAGTTTACAAGACTCTTCCTATTCAAATATCCTCCCCACTTTGACTCTGCTCTTTGAGGAAACCGAGTTAAATCAACTCCTCTGAATCTGTCTCAATATTAACTCCTCTGTATGGCACGAGTCAACTGCCAGTCATATTGACTCAGTAACTCGATAGTCTGATTCGCAAGCTTGTTGTCTGTCTATAAAATGGCATAGATAAAACCAACAAGTCCCCATTTTGCTTTCCTGGCCCGATTTCATAGCAGGCATTTAGCAGAGTTTCCAACTATCCAGAACCCATGGGGTTTTATAGGAGCTATTATTGAAAATGTGCATCATATAGACATCATATACTTTCATATTAATTATTTTTTTTTAAATGAAGTGGTTTCCTCAAAAATTTCCCAAGTCAACTCTTGAAGTATTCCTTAGTGCTAGTCTAATCCCAGTCTTCCCCACAAAATAAAACATTTTTCCTGAACAATAAAAAAAAAATCAATAAATAAACAAATAACTTACAAAGCCTTCGATAGTTAAGAGAAAAAAATAAGACACCACAGGCATTGAAGAAAATGCAAATCACACATAGTACAACTGATAACATAAAAAAAAAACTACGAGTAGTTACCCTATTGCTCCTTCAGTGCTTACAAAACCAATGACCCTTGGCGCAGAACTAGAAAAAATGAACAGCAAATAACAAAAAACTTGAACACAAATAACAGAGAAAATAAATCAAATGGAATACCATTGTCTTCCTGTAAGAGAGTAATGACGCCCTCAACCTGCGAATTCCCCTTAAGCACCGCGACGACCTTCTTTGTCTTTGTGACCACGGTCAGCGCTCGGGCTGCAGGCGCGAAGAAAAATACCCTCTGCGGGATTCAAACCATGGACCCCTTGAACTCTGATTGAAACAGATGGTGGCTATTTGAAAATGTTAAAGGAGATGTCATAGAGGCAACGCTGATAGTCTGGGCCACCATTGCTGCTGCCAAAGCTTGTTGATATGTTAATATGAAGCATAATTTTCTCATGACAAAAGCTACCATCATTGTCGTTCATTCTTTCCCTTTCTTCCTTGATGTGATCCATGACGGGAAGGCCTATGGTAAGCTCTCAAGTATGGCTACTTGTTGATCGAGTCTGTATATATATTTTGGATTTGCTTGACGGGGATAACAAGATTAATCTACCAAGTCTATAGTAATAATTTATTTAAAATAATGAATAAAATCAATGTTAAAAACTGGACAGAATAAGGATCAAACACAGAAACCTTGAATACTACGTTTAGATCTACTTGCCGTGATATTTAGTTTGAATGTGTTTTTTTATATCATTCTGTAACATTTAGATTACAACATTCTAGACTTGGATATGTGATCTCTATTTATGTAATTTTTTGTTTATTTTATGATTTAAATTTGGAGAGTTGATACAAACAAGTTACTACACATCTCATTAACATTGTTTGAATAGTACGTTTAGTTCTACTTGTTGTGATCTTTAGTTGTGTTTTTTTATCATTCTGTAACATTTAGATTTGGATATATGACCTCTATTTATGTAATTTTTTGTTTCTTTTATGATTTAAATTTGGAGAGTTGATACAAACTTTTACTTCACTTTTTGTAGCAACCCTACCTCTACCCTTGTAGCCTTGTCGTCACAACAGGCCAACTAGAAACCAGACTCCTGATGTCATGCATAATTTGGAAAAATATTAAATAGTCAAATGGCACAAGATCCTGAATTGCTACATTTTAGCAGCATAACTAGGAATAATTTGAAATTCATAAAATGTATGGATGAAAAATTGAATTTTAAAAATTAATTTTTAATTATTTAATCATTTTAAAATATAAATCTTTTTTTTTATAAAAATAATTATTAATAACTAGTTGTTATCTTTCACACCAGCTATATCTTACTTAATTTAAATTTTATATATTTGGTTTTAAATAATAATATATTCCATTATATATACTAATATATTATATATTTGTTAATGATTTTTAATATCCATTATATTCCTTAAAAATATTTTATATAAAAATTCTACTTATGTGTTTTAATTGTATTGAATTTTTTTGTTAATTATATTTTTATCGATATTTGTGCTTAAATATACTACTATACTCCAAATTTGATACTATGCTCCAAGTTTGATAGCACCTCACTAAACTCTCTAACAATATTATAGGCCCCATCTTTTGTTTAGAAATCTAGCTAGTGAAAAGTCTCGTTCGTAAGAGCCTGATGATCACATTGCACTTTAGCATGCCAAGTTATGTATATTGATTTACTATATAATATATTTAGCTTTATTAGTTTGGAAGACAACATATTATTTTGGCACAACTTTGCATGAATGATTCAAATGAGTTCTCATAACTAAAACCATGTTGAGCATACCATGGAGATTTGTATTTCTCTGAGAACTGGTCACTTTGCCGCATCTGTGATAATCAAACCAATACAATGAATTCTGTATTTTATTTGTAATAATTGGTCTCTGGAATGGGGAGAAAATTTCTTATTGCTATTCAGAATGTCATTGAAATACGAATCATGAGGAAAGAAAAAACCACCTATCCATTTACATGCGAAGGTAATTTATTTGTTCTATAGTACACAAAATCTAATTTACTTTGTACTTTCTCTATATTTTGCAGAGAATGTTTGTCCTTAATTAATTGCAGTCTTTTAAGTTGCATTTCCACATTGGCGAAACTCTCACTTTCCAGAACTGTGTAGATATGATAGAAAGGCCTATTTCATGGAGAAGAAGACTTATCAAATCCCTCTTAATATTCCCCAGGTTTACTATGAAAAATTGGATCAGGGGCAACACTTGCTCTTCCCGAAACTTGGAAATTGGGGTATACCTTCTAGCAGTTGAATGAAATTGCCTCCATTCTCAAACACAAGAATGCCCACAATATTTATTTGCGGGTCAGTAAATTAGTAAAATGCATTTTTATTTAAGAAATTTAAATGTAATTTATTTCAAACATAGACCCCGTGTCTTATATTTTGATAAATATAATTGTTTCCAATTGAAAAAATAGTATAAATTTGCATACAGACTCAATTTTCAACATAACTAAATAAGTATTAAACACACCAATAATAATAAGCTTTTATCTCATCTAGAAACAAAACCCTAGCTCATAATCAACTGAGAATAATTTTTCAAATTGCACATCAATGTTACTCACCGACAAGAGTGACAAGGTAATTTGTAGTGATTGATTTATTAGTGGATTTATTTTTCTATGTGGTGATGGAATCTGCTAGTGTCAGAAGGTTGGCAGTGTGATATCGGAAGGTTGGCAGTGTGAGAGGAAGACAAAAATAACAAACAAAGATCCACTCGACCATTAAAAACATCCTGGAAGCAGTCCAGAAAAATTCAAAATAAAATCAATAAAACCATAAATTAATGGAAAGGCACAGTTAGACCTTATAGATGTGCCACATCACTGCTTTCTTGACATTCTTGTGCCGTAATACCTATCGAGATGTGGAGCCTTAGCCACCTCCCATGATGAAAATGCTTAGGAATCAGAACTCCCATCATCACTAGAAGACACACGTCCAAGCCCATCGAAACTATGAGTCTTTCAATGGGTCGACACCCGCCCACCCACGGGTTCAATAATCTGGCTAATCCAACCATGTCTCATCATTGTGGCCACTCACCATTCAATCATGATATGTATTTTCTGGGCATGACTGAATACACGTCTGAAAATAACTTATCTTTTGAAGTCTTTTCAAATTTATGTATCCATTGTATCCAAAAATCATGTAGAGAAATATTTGAATGCTCAAAAGTATAACTAAACAAAATATAGTTAATTGAGTTTGCTTACAAAATTCTCAGCAGGATCATAGAATATCTCTAATGCTCTGAATGACCTAGTTCTGAACTATTATTTGAACTTCAAAAGTTGATATACAGGCATTCTTCACATTGTTCATTGTTATCTTTCTTTTGGATGCCTATTTCCAAATGAATGTTGATTACCAGCCTCTAACTCTATTGGAGAAATATACTATCCAACAACTCGTATCAGGTTTTGCCATTTAGCAATGGCGTCTTCCTCTGCTGCGATTTCCAGCTAAAAAATAAATTGTCTATTGTTGTAGCATAGAATATCTCTAAGCCTCTCAATGAGTATGAACTTCAAATGTTGATATACATGCATTTCACTGTTAGCTTGATTTTGGATGCCTATTTCCAAATGATAGCTTGCTTTTCGGATGCCTATTTCCAAATGAATGATGATTATCAGGCTCTAACTGTATTGGCACATCAAGTTTTTCAATTTAGCAATGGTCTCTTCCTCTGCTGCGATTTCCAACTAGGAAATAAATTGTCCATTACTGTACTGCAACAAAGTTTCACTTTTATAGCGCCTCGGTGCTACAGCTCCTGGGTGCTACAATAATGCTGGGTTAGTAGCTTAGTGCCATGGTTCTCTGAATCTCGAGAAATTCACGCCCTTCAAATAGGAAGCCATGCGAATTGGGGGCATTCCGATGCATTTAGGAAGCCATGCAACTTACCACACTCCTGCATGCATGCAACATAGGATCCAGGTTAGTTTCCATGCTCTTGCATTAGAGGATCCAGGCTTGTTGTCGTACTCATGTATGTGTGCCACGCTCCTGTATGCATGCAAGGAAGGAGATGGTCTATACCCAACACACCCGAGGCCTTGACAGGATTCCATTTCAAATCTGTGCATGAGCTGCATGCAAAGGCGTGGCAGCATGAAGAAAATGCTAGTAAAGAGATGCATGCAAATAGCCACACTGCCACTGCAAGTGTACAGCTCCATGAATGAGCTTCTATGTTGTCAGAGCTAACTATTTTGTATTAATCAAACCAACTACCACTGTGAATACCATTAACTCAAACTAAGCATTTTCCAATGCCACTGTTTACATTATCACGCCACCGGGTCTTGGGAACAAAGACCCAAGCAAACGTCACCTGCAAAAGACCAATAGAAATTAAGTTAAATCAATATTTAAAAAATTCAAAAAATAAAAATTAATCAAACTATATTAAAANTAATCGACCTAACCGATTCATATATATTCCCTATCGGGAACATAATAAGAAACTTGACAAATATGGGTAAAAGAAAAGTTAAAGAAGAAATACTAAGATTATTACTACTTAGTTTATTTGGATACATCTTATTACTTTCTTATAATTCATTTTCTTCATCATTAAATATTAAACAATCTTATTTTAAATTTGGTATTAAATATTTATTTTTACTTTATGTCTATCAAATTTTACACTCTAAAAAAAACTTGCAACTTAGAAATATATATAATTTTTTCATAGTTCACCATTTCATAGAGTTATCGCATTAAAATTAGTAAGATGCTTTGTAATTAATTTGCCGGATGCGGGTACTACATGTCTAGCTGATGTCATTGAGCATCTCGAGTTGTGGGAAGACAAGGTGGCACCCTCCATGCTAGGCCTTCGTTATCCCCCCAAACGAAATTTAATATGCATTCACTACGCGGAGGCCATCACTCTGGCTGGCGAGGAAGGAAGGTTTTCGCAATTAATTCCTTTGTTCGATGATGTGCATTCGGTCTTGTCGAGGGATAGAAGAGCCATTTCTCAGTTGCATTAGGCGTCGAAAGAGACATCCCTGCCTTAACTCCCCTTCAATGGCATTTGAGCTTACTCGTGTCATCGACGGGATTAAGGCTCTTGAGAGGGAAGCCCATTGGCTTATTCTTTTCCTCCTGTGTTTCGTTGTGACCAATTCCTCCCAGCACGACTCTAGTCTTCCCATCTGGTTTTATCAAAATCCTAGTTTTTACTTGCATCAACATCCTAGACCTTAAGCTCTGGATATCAACAGAGATTCTTCCCAGCACGTTTCTAGTCTGTCCGCCTGGTTTGCTTTGAAGCCAAGTTTTCACCTCCACCATCAGTCAAAACAGAAGTCGTTGGTTATTAAAGACTCAAATGAGAAGTTAAAACATCGACTCGCAGTGTCTCGTCAATGTGGTACCCCTCACCATGGTAGCATTGGTCGCGGTCGTGCATAACACGGCATGAGTTCGAGGCTAGAATATGGTTCTGAGATATGTGTTTCCATGCCTGTCTGAACGCTAATAGATGAATGGGAAGCCCGTTTGGTCACAGAACATTTGGCTAGAGGTATAGGGGGCAACCATATCAACCATTACTAGCTTGTCAAAAACATGATGGGATCTTTAATGGAATAAATGGTCAACAATTGGAAGTATACACCAACTCAGTTTTTTTTGTGAAGAGTAAACTGATTGAGGTAGATACCTAACTCAATAGGATGGATGCGATTTCCACTTGGAAACGCCTAGCCATGGGGCTCTACATGACAGACAATGCTGAAGGAGGAAGTGACAATGTTACGGGGGCACTATCACCATCTCTGGATAGGAGCTCGGTTTCGGCAATGACCACTACGATGAATGCACCATTTCCCGTGCCTTCCACCATCACACCATTGGGCAACAAGCGCATCCGCAATATTCAGGTACCAGTCCGTAAATCTTCTCCTCTTCCTATTAAGCAACCAGAAAATAAGACTGATGATGATTTCCAGGGGGTTGTCCCATCATAGAGGAGAATTCTGCCCCTTAGCTTGTTATTGATGAAGATCCAGAAGCCTGCTTGGCCCACCAATGTTCCACCTGCTATGTTCAATTTCTTTGTTTTCAATTTACTTTTAGACTACTGTATAATTTGTCTTTGAACAATATCAATATGAATTTGGAGTCTAGTGTTTGGCCCCCATCATCTAAATAGGCTTTTGTGTCATATTTTTGAAAAACATACTCATATTATCAACTAGTTAAAATGGTGAGTTTCAAACCACCCCAAAACTATATCCATAATATATTTTTGTATAATCTTTACTTTGATAATTTAATACAATACAAACTTTAAAAAAAAATTAAAAACAAATATTATCATATAAAATAACATCATAACCTTGGCATAACAACTATAACTCATATTGTAAAAAATAAGAGATCATATATATGTAAACATTAAATTATAACCCAATAGTATTATCTACCGCTTTACCTTATCGCTTTTCTTCATTATAACTCCTATTAAATTTTCTTTTATAGTACAATTTTTATTAAACATATTATTTAGTCTCATTTTTATTATTTTAATGTCATTTTAAATATTAACATCGAGAGGTTTGACATTTAAATAATAAATATCTTATAAACTTGCATTTAAATAAAAAAATGCATTCGATTATTATTATTATAAATGCTACTTTTTAATTTAATAATAACTAACTCAACTTAAAAAATTTCTTTTCTTAATTTATTTATCTTATTTTTTAATTTATTTATTTTACTTGAAAATATCACAACAACATTCTCATATATTTTGTAATATATTATTATAAATTTTATTATTATTTTAGAATAAGATAATATTTTTTTAAGGTTAATGATGATTAGATTTATATTAATGTGGCTTTTTATCGAATGGATTAAGTATTTTTTTTAATTTAGTTTATTTTATAGGGTTGAATTTTTCACCTTTAATTTATAGTAACAAACCAATGTTATAGCCCACGGGGTAGAATAAATGGTGGATGGGTGTACTATTAAGACACTCCTTATGTAAGGCCACTGTTTCAAAACTTTGTGATATATTATTTAAGTTGAAACTATTTTTAAGCTATGGAGAAATATTTGGGGATAGAGTGAAAAAGTATGGTGTTTCTAATAACCCTAATGATGGGGTTCTGATAACCCTAACCAAGTTTCCATCTTGGAGTCAAGTCGATGAGGCCTAGTACCAACCAAGACTAAGAAAAGTGGGAATTTGACGATTTGTTCTTTTTTGTTCTTTTTCGTTAAAAGAGATATCCAAAAAAAAAGAAAAAGCTTATTTACAAACCTTTCATGGAGGAGAGAGGGTTTAAAACTACCCTTTCTCCACCACTACACAAGGACTTACCTTCGCTTCCTCCCGATGACATCTGGATGCCAATAAACCATCACTTGGAGGCTTCTACCAAGACGAGTAGTTGTTATATGGAGAGGGTCGTCGATCACTTGATACGAAAAGATCTCTTACCATGTGTCTCGGGTCTTGATGGGACAAACATTTCGAAACCATACATTTCTTAAGGGTCGGTTGGAACCAACATTCTTCATCTGGAACTAGGGTTTCCTCTCTAGAATGTTGTGAAAACCTCAAGAGGTTGTAGTGTTACCTGCAGATGTCTGTTATTTTGACAACAAGCAAAAAGGCCACTCCCTAAGAGAAGGTGAAGGTGGTATTAAAAATTTTGATTAGTTTTCAAGTTCGGATCTGGAAAAGGGGAAGGATTGGGTCTTATGCGGCCAAATGTTGGTGTGGATCCTAAGAATGGTTGATTTATGGGTTCCTTTCCAAAACTCTACACTAGTGAATAAAATCGAGCAAGGATGAAACTAAAGGCTGTCAAAGTAAAAAAAAAAATATTGAGGGTTTTACGATTGGTAAAGATATTACTTTGCATAAGGTTGAAGCTTTAGCTGACAGTGATTTGGTAGGTAAATTGGATTATATCAAAATGAATTACCTATAATTGATAGATTGGGTTAATGTTTCTTGGAAACCCTTATTTGACTATGCCACCATGGGTCATCTAGTTTCCTCGTGGTTGGTATTTCTTCATTTTTCTGTCTAAAGAACATGCTGAAAAAAATACTAAAGGAATATTGCGTAATTCATGATGGCTCTTTGGTTCTATGGAACTGGATAGTGGATTTTAATCCTTTATTTCAAAAGGTTCATAAGAGACATTTATGGTTACTCCTGTTGGAGCTGCCTATTTAATTTTGGTAGGAGGAGATTCTAATAAATTTGGCAAATCACCTGGGTAAATTCATTGCTATTGATAAAGCTACGATGAGGTCGGGAGACAAAATAATGGCTCGGGTAATGGTGGAATTCAATATTTTGGAAGGATTTTTGGAGTCCTTATTGATAAATTGGGGGGATTTCTCTTTTGAACAACGTTTGAATTATAAGGTAATCCCCTTTCGGTTCCTTTTTTCCATAATACAGAGCATGTAAAGAGAGAATTCCCTTCTCTGTTGAAGAATCTTGATTCTGTCAAGCATCAGAAGATGAAGTATATTGCTGAATCTCCACTGGTACCACTTCACGATCACTCGTTGAAAGACAAAGATATATCCTCAAAAGGTACATCTATTTGCACTTCTCTTGTTCCTTATGAAGATATTTCCTCTAAATAACTGTTCTTTATTAAGTTTGTTGAAAGGGATTATTCACGTAGAACTAGCTCTCTGTCGAACCCTCATTTTTTAAGGGATAATATTGAAAGGTATCCTTCTTCTAAGAATTTGGGGCTTCATCTGGGCATTCTTAAATCTAGGATATGAGAGTTTCTAGGAGAGGAATACGACAGGGTTTATAGTAATCATCCTTATGCTGGAAAAAAACCCTAAGTCTAGCCTTGTTATCTCTAGCTTAGAGGAACCAACTAATACTATCTCTTTAAAGGGGTTGACCATGGATGTTTTAAAGGCACCTGAGGATTGTTCGATGGTTGGAGATTCTGTAAAAAATCCCCATACCATTTATGCTAACAAACCCATTGTTACATCATACTCGTGTTACAATTAATTCAATTATATTTCAAAACATGACAGCTAGAAGAAAGAATAGTAAGAAGGATCCAAGAGAGAAGATTTTGGTTGAAGAAGAAAAGGAGCTACTTCTAGAAGTAGGATACATTCCGATATATGATAGAATTCGCATGGCAGAGGAAGGAGGCAGCAGTGTAACTAATAATTGTAGGAAACTTAGAGCACAAAATCCTGTTTTGGAGGTTTTAGAACGATTTGTGTGAAAATCTGAACAACAATATCTAGGAACTAAAGCAACCCTCACAACTCAAGATATTCACAAATTATGCAAAAAAACAGTGAAAAGAACAAAATTAACACATAGGAATGGTGCCAATAATTTAGTTTATTATCACGGCCCAGTATGTAAATATGCCTGGAACATCATTATTATACAATAGGATAAAATTATTTTCCTTTGGAGGAAAATTGGATGGATATATGTGACAGGATTAGATTGGACCTCAAAACCCCCTAGGTGGACAAATGACCTCCCAAACCACCTCAAACGGTCACAAATTCCTTTGTGAACGTGGTTGAAGAATACTAGGACATAAATGAAGGTAGGGTAGGCATGGTGGAGTGCATGGGTGAGTGGGAGTGGCTCTAGGCAACAATAAATGGTCCAAAAGAGCCAAAAACACCCAAATACCATGCATGGGTGCCTTTGATCAACCAGTTTTCTTGTTTTATGGAGTGGGAGTGCACCAAGGACTAAATAGTCATAAATTAGGGAACATGTGTAACCATAATGATCAAATATGGGTACCTGGGTGCATTAATGAGTCCAAAACACCAAAAGGACCTTGCTTGACAAACACAATCTAGTTTTGGACCATATAGCATAAGTATAAGACAAATGAAAATGTGTCCTAGATGTATGACCATGGTACTAAGGTGGTACAATTCTCTAACATCCCCCCCTTAATCCTGAATTAGCGTAAATACATCACAATATTACGGCCTTGGAAAGTAAGAATCAATTCATCTCTTACAACAATTTATTTGTCCATATAAACAAGGTAAGGAGGAAAACCTCATGGGAACAAAACCTCCCCTAAAAAATGGACATGGAGATAAATCTAATAGTGAATATTAGTAATCAACATGTGTTACCCACTCCAAGAAGTGATCTCAGATAAGTGAATTTCTTCTCTGTGAAGCTCTTAGTGAAGATGTCAGCAGTTTTCTCTATAGATGGGAAATACTACAATGATATCACCTGGTCATGCACCAAGCTCCTGATGTAGTGCATTTGTATCTCTATGTGCCTGGTAGTATGTCTCTGTACTGGATCAGTCAAAATCTTGATTGCACCTTCATTTTCACACCAAATGATAGTGGGTGAAACAAATGGAAATCCAAGTTCTCCAAGAATACCTTGCAACCACACATATTGTGTAGCCGCGTTCACTGCTCCTTTGTACTCGGACTCAGCCGATTAAAGGGATATAGTGTGTTGTTTCTTACTTTACCAGCATATGGGACCATTTTCAAGCATTAATACATAACCTGATGTGTACTTTTTATCTATGGGATCTCCAACCCAATCAAAATCAGTAAATACAACTAGTTCTAGTGGAGAACTAGCAGCATAGTGTACCCTGAACTGTTTGGTTCCTTGCACATAATCCAAGTTCCTTTTTCCAGCCTTCCAATGGATCTCATGAGGCTCATGCATATATCTTTCTACAACACCTACTGCATAAGCCAAATCAGGTCGATATTGTGTGAGATACAACAAGATCCTAACTAGTTACCTATACAACGAGTTGGCGTCAATGGAGATGAACCAAATTCACCTATTTTCACTCCTGAAAGGAATGGGAACTTGGATTCCTTACATTTAGTCGTATTGAACTTCAATAATAGGTCTGAAGCATACTTTTATTGGGTTACCTTGATCCATGCCAAGAAATTGTTTCAACAATCCAAGGTCAGTCATAGGAAACTCACTATGCAAAGAAGAATTTGTTGAACCTATATCACTAATGAAAATTGCTATGATAAAAATATCAACAACATATAGCACTACGACCTGCAATAAATCGCCAACATGCTGAAAATATACATTAGGATCAGATTTGCATCGCTCAAATCCTAGTGAAAGAAGAAAGATGTCCATCTTGGCATACCAAGCCCCAGGGGCTTGCTTGAGGCCATAGAGAGACTTATTCAACCTACAAACAAGTGAAGGATCATTAATGAAACCTTCAGGATGCTGCATATAAATATCCTCATGAATATCACACTAAATAAAAGCACTCTTCACATCCATGTGGTGAACCTCCCATCGCTTAGATGCAGCTATGGCCAAAACTAGCCTGATTGAGTCCATCTTTGCAACCGGTGCAAATGTCTCTATATAGTACACTCCTTGGAATTTAGAGAAACCGTTTGCAACCAACATGGCCTTGTACTTTCTATATTAACCATATGCATCCACTTTGGTCCTATAGACCCACTTACATTGCACTAGTTTCCTCTTGGAAAGTAGAGGAACCAACTCCCAAGTTTCATTGTCTTGCAAAGACTTGAACTCTTCTTGCATGGATGTTTTCCATATTGGGTCAAGTGATGCTTCCTTATATGTCTGAGGATCATATAAAACCATAATAAATCATCTCTATAAAATATTCAATTCACAAGTGGATAAATCGTTATGAAATTGAGATCTAGTCTTCCTAGAGTCTAGTGGATCTCCACCAAGATCACCAGTTGCTTGTATGGTTTTATCAACCCAATTTGGCCTTATGGGTGAGTCATGATATGAATGCATGTCATCATCATAATCATCATCAATAATAGAATCATAAAAATCAGAGAAAGATTCATCACTTGCATCATCATGGAGTGGAGGATGTGAGCATTCCCCTTGGACTAGTTCGATCTCCTGCATGGGATGTTCTTCGAACTGTATACTCCTTTAAATGAATGTTTTATGAGATGAGGGATCAAAGAGCTTGTATCCCTTTGCATATCCAGCACATCCAACCATAATAGACTCATTTATTTGATTTTTCAAGGCCTTTCTCTTCTCAGGAGGAATTCTAGCCCAAGCCTTTGAGCCAAAAACCCTTAAATGAGAAACATTGGGCTTGTGACCACTCCAAGCCTCAAATGGAGTTTTTCCTTCCAAATATTTGTGTGGATATATTTTTTGAGCATATGATGCACAATTTATGGCTTCATCCCATACCTTAGGTGACAAACCCTTTTCCTCCATCATGCATGTTTGGCATCTCTTTCAAAGCTTTGTTCGTGTGCTCTGCAACACCATTTTTCGGTGGTGTGTATGGCACAAAATGTTGCATATGAGTGTCACTTTCATGACATATATGCAATAAGTTCCTTTTGACATAATTATTTCTGTTTTCATCCCTAAGAACTTTGATTTTAATCCCACTCATTTTCTCAACTAAAGCTTTGAACACTTTGAAAATCTCAAAAATTGTAAATTTTTGTTTGAGAAAATACACCCAACAATACCTTGATAAATCATCTATGAAATTAAACATATACCTTGAATTCCAATATGAGGGTGTGAGAATAGGCACTATCATATATGAATGGATTAAATCAAGCACTTGGACAACCCTCCTAGCCTTCCCTTTATCATATTTGCGCTTAGTATGTTTCCCCATTATGCACCCTTTGCAAGTAAGTGCCTTTGGAATATTTGATGGTAGGAGGACCTTGAAACATGATTTCCTTGCTTAGTGCTTGGAGATACCTGTATTTGAGGTGTCCATACCTCTCATTCCACAAATTTCTGGTCTCATTGGCTTGTGAAAAGAGAACATTCCCTTGGGATTAGGGGAGGAAGTGAGAGAACTTATACATTCTAAAATCATGGTCAACAAAACCCACTACAACAACTTGTCCTTTAGAGATTTACGAGATATCCACATCAACTTAAGTAAATGTTACTCTCTTTTTTGTAGCTATTTGTGTCATTTAATAGACAGAGAGTAGGTTCACTTCAATATTAGGCACAAAAAGCACATTGTTGAAGTAACCATCTTCTAGATCGATCCTTCCAATCCCTTTGGATTGGATCTCTTAGTCATCACCCATGAAGATGGATGGACCACTGTAAGGATGTATGGAAAAGAACTAATATTGCATGGAGGAGATTTTCCTTGAGCTACATGAATCTATGATGAAGGATGAAGATCTTGAAGACCCAACAACCAAAGAATGGCATCTTTCCTTGTTCTCTGAGCTTGAACCTCCCTCTTTCTTTCTTGCTCCTTCTGGCAGTGGGATGTTGTTCTTCTCAAGGGTTTGCATCATAATGTCAATGGTTTTCTTCATTCATGCACTCTTTGGATGCCAAAATTTGTGACAATAAATGCATTTTGTCTTCTCTTGCTTCTTTTTCTCTTTGTCCTTGCTAGGATCTGAACCCCCATCTGAAGATTTGGGATTCTCCCGCTTCTGCTTCTCTTACTTATTTGAATCATTGGATTGATTGTTTCCTTTTGATTGATTCAAAAAAACTACAACAAGGGATTTAAACTTGGCGGATTTGATGCTTCCCATTCCAATTTATCTTGTTCCTAAGTCAAAGACTCCATGAAGTCTGCTAATGAAGAATTCTCCAATTTCGAGCTGTCAACTTTCCTAAGTGAAATGTGGAGACAAAAAACGAGTACTCAGGGCCTAACTTCAAAAGAATGGATAATAGAATATTCTCCTCCTTCTTTCCAATGCCATATTGTTTTAGTTGAATCACCAACGATTTGAACTTTGTGAATAAATCCTGGATTGTCTCAAAGTGAGTTGGGCTCAGTGAGATCAACTCATTTTTGAGTTGGTGTCCTCTCATCTCATCAGTCTTCCCAAACAATGGCTCGAGCTTGAGCCAAAATTAATTGGGTTTAGTAATACTATCTACATGGAATAGAATATCCCTCGAGATACTAAGACAAAGCATCTCGAATGCCTCATCCAATCTGTTGAAGTACTTCGATTTGTCCACATCACAATTGGGTTCGTTCTCATTCCCCATGGTGACTCTGTAGAGGAATTTCTACCTCATATCGATCACCATTTAGGCCTTCCATTCAAAATAATTGAATGAGGTAAGTAATACATGATTATGCTCCATTTCTTCTTATGCACTGAGTGACAAAAACACTGGAACTATCTGCAATGCAAACACTCAATTTTTTTTTGGAAGAAACCCTAGATAGCAACTCAAATGCTTTGGATTTGATTTGGAGCTCCAAATATATCTGATAACATGTGAAAATATGATTGACAAAAATATCTAGGAACTAAAGGAATCCTCACAACTCAAGGTATTCACAAATTATGAAGAAAAATAGTGAAAAGAGAAAATTTAACAGATACGAATGGTGCCAATAACTGAGTTTATTATCACTGTCTAGTATGTAAATATGCATGGAGAATCATTATTATACAACAGGATAAAATATTTATGCTTTGGAGGAAAATTGTATGCATACATGTGGAAGGATTAGATTGGACCTCAAAACCCTCTAGGTGGACCAATGAGATCCCAAACCACCTCAAACAGTGACGAATTCCTATGTGAACATGGACGGAGCATGATAGGACATACATTAAGGTAGGGTCAATATGGTGGAGTGCATGGGTGAGTGGGAGTGGCTCTAGACAGCAATAAATGGTTCAAAAGAGCCAAAAACACCCAAATACAATCCATGGGTGCCTTTGGCCAACCAATATCTCTATTTTATGGAGTGGGAGCACACCAAAGACTAAAAAGTCATAAATAAGGGTGCATGTGTAACCATAATGATAAAATTTGGGTGCCCAGGTGCACTAATGAGTCCAAAACACCAAAAGGACTTTGCTTGACCAACCCAACCTAGTTTTGGGCTGTATAGAATAAGTATAAAACAAATGAAAATTTTTCCTAGGTGTATGACCATGGTACTAAGGTGGTATAATGCTCTAACAATCTGCATCTCTTTAAAGGATAGGGGATGAGGGGGTAGTCCTAAATTTCGAGACCTCAAAAATTTCATAAGCAGTAACAAAGCGGACATTTATTTTTTCCAAGAATCTATGAACTTGGGAACAAAATCTTGTGATATTTTTCTAAGAATATTAAAAGATTGGGAAATGTGTGCTATAGATGTAGAAGGTTTAACTGGTGGTTTGGTGGTAGCCTGGAATCCAAAAACTTGTTTTTTTGAACCTTATAACTTGTGATAGGATCTTGTTGGAAACAAAAGTCTGGGGCTTTGAGAAATTTTTGCACTTATTGAATAAATATGCTCCTTATAAGGATAGAATGTAGTTTTGGGATAAGATTGAAGAAAGTGCTTTGTTAAGTCTTGAGAATTTGGTAATTGTTGGAGATTTAAAATTGAGCTTACACTCTTTTGAAAATTGGGCTACAAATTCTCCTTCCGATCCTTTGGCCGACTATATCTTAGATCTTAAAAAAAAATATCAGCTAGTAGACATTGTTCTTTCAAAAACCACTTGCACATGGAAAAATAGTACACGGGGTGGTGAAGGACTGAGTAAAAGAATCAATCAGTTTCTTATGAAAGAATCTTTGGTGGATTATTGTTCGAGATATAGATCTTGGGTTTTTCTTACCAATTTATCATACCACTTTCCAATTTCTTTACAAGTTGATGCAGATCATTTTGACTCAAATCATCCTTTTAAGTTCGATCACTATTGGCTTAAAAATGATGAATTTTGTCTGATGATCAAATATTTCTGGTTATCTGTTACTCTCCTAGAAAATATGAATGTGATGGATCTCTTAGTTTTTAAATAGAAGTTACTTAAAAAAAGTAACTTCCCGAATAAAAACAAAATATATAGAAGATAGATCCTCTTTACAACAAATTGAATATGAAATTACAAAACTCATCTTGATTAACTTGAAAGGATCCTTTTCTGCAGAAGATAAAGCTAAACTAATGGATTTGATAAGCAAAAAGGATGTTATCTTAAAGAAAGAAGAAGAGAAAATGAGACTCAAAAGTAGAGCCCTTTGGATCGAGGATGGTGATAAAAATACTCATCTTTTCCATATATATGTTTCTTACTGTAGGAATATAAATACAATCTGGGAAATACAGAATGAAGATGGGAACAGGATTAGCTCCTAGGATAAGATAAAAAATGTTGTTGAATTACACTTCAAATCCCTTTTCAAAGACTAGAGGAAAGCTATTATTGGAAATCAATTAAACGTTCTTGAATATTTTTCTTCTTTTTTCTCAAGGGAAGAAGGTCTAGAGGTTGGTAAAGAAATCTCACGTCATGAAATTCATAAGGTTTTATCCAGGTTTTCCAAATACAAAATCCCCAGTCCTGATGGCTGGGCAATTTAGTCATTTTTGGATTTTTTTGATATCATGGGTGAATATTTGCTAGAAGTTTTGGAGTTTTCCAAAAATGGGTGTTTTTTGACAGTGTCTCTAAATTATACATTCATAACTTTTATTCCTAAAAAGGATACCCTTGAGCATTTTTATTACTTTAGGCCTATTTCCCTCTACAATCTGGTTTATAACATGGTGACTAAGGTTATTGCTGATAGGATGAAACCTAAAATTTCAGAGGCAATCTTAAAAGAACAATTTGGATTGTTAGCCAACAGGAAGACATTAGATTCTATTGGGACTACTCAGGAATGCATTCATTCTATTAAAACAAAAAATATTAGCTTCAATGTGATGAAACTTGACTTAGCAAAGGCTTATGATAAGTTCAATTGGGACTTCTTAAGACCGGTTCTTCTTCAGATTGGATTTATTGAGCAAGTAATGATGTGGAATATGGCATGTGTTTCTACCGCAAATTTTGGAATCCTAATCAATGGATCTCCCACCTCTTTTTTCATAAGCACAAGAGGACTAAGATAGGATTGTCCTTTATCTCCATTATTATTTTTACTATTGATTGAAGGATGAAGCAGAATGATCTCTAAATCTCATAATAAAGGTCTTATATAAGGTATAAAATTTTTAGATTATGTTATAATTACCCATTTTCTTTTGGTAGATGCTGTAATCTTTTTTGGGTTGAATGATATTAAGGATTTGAAGGTTCTACATTCTATCTTGGATATTTTCTACAATTCCATAGGTATGGAAATCAATGCTGAAAAATGTTGCTCTTATACTTATAAGATTCAACCATAGTTTATAACATAATTAGGAAATATCTTACAGTTTAAGTTTGATCAGATGGAGGTTGGTTTCAGATATTTGGGTTTTTTTTTTTAAACCTAACAACTATCGTGTGAAGGATTGGTTTTGCTTGATAAAAAAGATAGAAAAAAGAGTTTCAAATTGGTCTTATAGATTTCTTTCACTGGGTGGTAGGATTAATTTGTTAAGTTTTCTTTTCAAATAGAACAAAGGATCACTAAAAGAATAACAAGCACAACAGAACAAAAGAGAACACAAATATTTATCTTGAGGAAACCATCGTGGGGAAGAAAACCCAACAAAACTTCCTCTATATAGACTTCACCCAAGTACAGTGTAAGATCCAAAGAACAAGACTAAATTGGTTCCTCTCCTCCATATGGATTGTTTCTTCTCTCTCTAGCGCAACTACTTGAGTTCTGTGTGTGTCCAAATGAGTGAGGCACCTCCCCTATTTATACTTATCAGTGGAGAAGCCTAATAACCCAACACGTCTGACTTTCCTTGGGAGACTCAAAAATACTTTTTAATAATACTTTTGTGGGTACTACTGACCCAACTTACAACAGACGTTTTACCTCAATACTTTACATGACCAATTACATAAATGACATCCCTAATCGAACAAGAAACATCTCCGAAAGGGGTAATAACAATAATAATATAAAATAAAATATCTTCTGCAGTTACAGTTCTTTAACACTCCCTCTTAAGAATGAAGGTATTCTATAACACAACAATACATATGTACAATTGAATGGTATGTCTATACGTCATAGGAAGTTTGCACAACTATATCAACATTATCATTATCCATGGAATATTGCCATCATGGAGCATCACATCTCAATCAGCATGTCACGAACATAGTTTCTCGGCATTTCATAGTAAGCATCGCATTAGATCTCATCGCATCATCATGAGAATCAAATCTCATCACATCTTCATGAGTATCATATATAATCACGTCATCATGAGCATCAAATCTCGTTGCATCATCATGAGTATCATATCTTGTCACATCATCATGAGCATCAAATCTCTTCGCATCATCACGAGCATCACATCTCATCGCATCACATATTGTCGCATCATCACATCGCATCGCATCATCATGAGCATCAGATATCATCACATCAACACAAAAATCATATCTCATTGGAGTTATCCTTATCGTAAACATCACCTGCATCAAACAAAACATCACAACTTAATGTGAAATCACCCACGACATAAAAAATGTTGGATTTTCTACAAATGCATACATGAACACAACATCCACAAATGAATGTAGGGCCACAAAATCCACAAATGAATGCAGGACCACAATGTCTACAAATGAATGCAGGACCACAACATCCGCAAATGGATGCAATACCATAACGTCCACAAAATTAATGCTAGACCACAACGCCTACAATTGAATTTCAGACCACAACGTTCACAAATCAATGTAGGACCACAACATCTGCAAATGAATGCCAGAACACAATGTCCACAAATGAATGTCGAACCACAACATCTGTAAATGAATGCCAGACCGCAACGTCCGCAAATGAATTCCACACCACAACATCTGCAAATGAATGCCAGACCACAACATCCAAAAACGAATTTAGGACAACAACATTTGCAAATGATGTCAGACCACAATGTTATGCATAGGAACTTGATCACATATATATTGAGCTGCCATATCATCATCAATAACAATTCTTATCACCACTCCCTCTTTCCAGGGAGGTCCTTTCGGACTACACCAATTCTTGTTTCTAACATATTCAAATTTCACATGAGAAATAGGCTTATTTAACAAATTTGCAACATATTCCTCTATAAGAACATACTGGAGATTTAAGTCTCTTCTCAGCACCATATCCCAGATGTAATGATACTTTATATCTATGTGCTTCGACTTATCATGGAACACCGGGTTCTCTTTTAACTTGATACAACTCTAGTTGTCATAATAAATATCAGTTGCATCCATTTCGGTATCAAAAAATCCCGCCAATAATTTGTGAATCCATAGTTATTCACTATATGTTGAACATGATGCAATGTATTAAGCCTCTGTTGTATTGAGAACAACACTGGTCTGATTTCTACTAATCCATGATATCAAACCTGATCCCAAACCAAAAAAACATCTTGAAGTGATCTTTTTGTCTTCAACACTTCCTACCCACTCTAAATTAGTGTAACCACATAATCTAAACTCATGATTAGCTGCATATGTGAGGCCATAATCTAGTGTACCCTTTAGGTACCTCGTCACATGTTTTGCTGCAACTACATGAACATGTTTGGGTTCCACCATATATTGACGTAATGTCTTCATGGAAAAACATATATCTAATATTGTATTTGTCAAACACATTAGTGATTCGATAATATGTCTATATAGTGTGACATCTATTCTTTCTGAAGAGTCATCATTTAGGAGCTTCAGTTTTGTCACTATCAGAGTGTTCATTTCCTTACAATCCAATATCCCAAATCTCTTTGGGATCTAAACTGCATATTTTCCTTGGCTTAGGAAATTTTCATCAGGGAACTGCCATACTTTAAGACCTAGAAAATAATGCATCATTCCAATATCTTTCATTTCAAATTATGTCGCAAGATTCTTATTACATACACTGATGAGATTCTCCTTTCCTATCAAAAATAGATCATCTACATACAATAGTAATATCATGATCTTGTCATCTTCAACCTTATAGTAAAGGTTGGAATATGATTTACTTTTGGTAAAGCCTAGGCTCATCAAAAAGTCATCAATTCTTCTGTACCATGCTCTAGGTGCTTACTTTAATCCATATAATGCTTTCTTTAGTCGGCACACATGTGTTTTCTTGTCATGTGTCTCAAAACCTAGAGGTTGTTCAATATACACTTCTTCTTCTATGACACCATTTAGAAATGTTGTCTTTACATCCATTTGATGCAATTTCCATCTCATCTTGGAAGCCAAAGAAAAAATGGTTCTGGTTGAGGTATATCTAGCAACTAATGCAAAATTTAATACATAACCAATCCCTTCTTTTTGACAGAATCCTCGTGCGACAAATCTTGCTTTGAACTTTTCAATACTACCATCAGCTGAATGCTTTGTCTTAAAAATCCATTTGGAAGAGACCATTGATTTATCCTTTGGTCTTGGAACCATTTCCCAAACATCATCCTTTAAGATAAATTGATATTCTTCAATCATGGAATCCATCCATTCCTTCTTCTTTGAGGCTTCTTCAAAACATGTAGGTTCTTCATCAACAAGGTTACACATTAATGCTACGTAGTTGGAGTGGAGTCTTAGTATCTTGAATCCTTCTGGTGCACGATATATTTCTTCTTCTTGAATTATATCACGAGCCCAATATGGTCTTTTCTTGTTGATATTTTTTCATGAGGTGTCTCTGTAGGTTCTTGTGGTTATACCATGTCTTGATCTTCTGGTATAGGATCTTCTTCATCTCTAACTAGTGGTTTACTGATCTCTACTACTTTGTTAGTTTCTTGTTCTTCTTCATCCACATGGGTCTTTCTGGATTTGTTGAAAGTTGTATATTCATCAAATGTGACATCTCTGCTAACCTCTCTTAGATTTTTATCATTTAATAAATATGATTTAGGATCTCACTTGAGAGAATAACAGGCACAATAATAATCACAAGAGACAAGAGACACAAATAGTTTTCCTCGGGGAAACCATAAAGGAGAAAACCCCACAACTTCCTTAGAGATAGAATGAGCACCAATAGAAAAAGTGAAATCCAAAAACACAAAGATGATCTCTGACAACTGACCTCTCTCTCACTTGTGCGAGATCCTCCTCTCTCACTCATGCGCTACAACTGAGTGTGTGTGTGTGTGTGTGTGAAATAGAGAGTCTCACTCTCTATTTATACTAGTTTTCCACTCAACAATTACTTACCAGGGCTGACTTCTCTAGGAGAGTCTAATAACCCTAGTACCCCTTAACTGTGGGGACTATTTCCCCGACTTACAATGGAGGGTTAACCTCAATTAATTTACATGACTTTATCATATTAATGATTCTCTCGATAGGAACATCGGGGTCCAATATAAGATATACAAGTGAATACATTCCAAAGTTACAAATACATCAACACTCCCTCTTAACTAGGAAGGTATTCTCTTGACACAGTTCATCAACACAAGTATTCATCACTGGATCATCATCAAAGTTGGATCATCATCATCATGAATTTTCCCGCTATCTCGAGCAAATGGTGTTATCTCTCAATTCTACTCATCATAGGAAGTTCTACAGAGCCAGCCCTTTTTCATGATGGTTGTAGGTCTCGGCACTTATATCCGACCATGGGAGGCCCATCCTACCACCATGTTGAAAAGGCCCAATGCTTACATCTGACAATGGGAGGCCCATCCTACCACCATGTCAGAAAAGTCCCAGTGCTTACATCTGACCATGGGAGGCCCAACACTTACATCTGACCATGGGAGGCCCAACCTTCCACCATGTCAGAAAGGCTCAATACTTACATCTGTCCATGGGAGGCCCAACCTACCACCATTTCATAAAGGCTCAACACTTACATCTGACCATGGGAGGCCCAACCTGCCACCATGTGAGAAAGGCTCTACACTTACATCTAACCATGGGAGGCCCAGCCTACCACTATGTCGGAAAGGTTCTGCACTTACATCTGACCATGGGAGGAACACATACCGCAACCATGTCAGAAACGATCTACACTTACATCTGACCATGGGAGGAACACATCCTGCAACCATGTCAGAAAGGCTCTGCACTTACATCTGACCATGGGATGAACACATCCCACAACCATGTCAGAAAGGCTCTACAGTTACATCTGACCATGGGAGGAACACATCTCGCAATCATGTCAGAAAGGCTCTGCACTTACATCTGAACATCAGAGGAATACATCCTACAACCATGTTAGAAAGGTTCTACACTTACATATGACCATGGGAGGAACACATCCCACAACTATGTTAGAAAGGCTCTGCACTTACATCTGACCATGGGAGGAACCAATCCTACCACCATGTCAGAAAGGATCTCGGAATCATCACTTCTTCTTGGAAGGAACCTCGACTTTGAGAACACCAAGCTTCTCCCAAAAGTACTCAAACTTCACTCTGGCCATTTATAGCATAGAATTACATCAGGGATGATTACGTCCAAGGATAACCTATGAGCTTCACCAGGACTGATTACATACGAGGAAAACCTACATGATTGCTTATGTCTGAGCAACCTACGAGATTCGCCAGGATTTTATGCTCAGACAACCTGTGTCACCAGCTATGCTAGAACTCCCTCTTTTGAGATATCTTGATTTGGATCACATACTAGAGCTTCACTGCTCCTCTCTGCATCATACAACAATGCAAGTCAGATCAATAAAATCAAATAGTAGTTTTTAAAAGAAACATACTACCTCCCAAATAGCTGAGCAAGTGGCAACATATTTTACCTCAGTTGTTCTCAGCGCCATGCAAGACTCCTTCCTACTAAACCAAGAGATCACACCTAATCTCATACTGAAGCAGCACCCTGAAGTTCTCTTCCTATTAATTGCACTATCTTCCCAATCCGAATCTACATAACCCTCCAGGTTAATTTTCTGATTCACTTCATACTTGAGCCCATAGTCAACTGTACCCTTCAGGTACCTCAGAATATGCTTTGCATCAATTACGTGAACATGTCTCAGATCTTTCAGGAACTGGATCAATGTTTTCACAGCAAATAAAATATCTGGTATCATATTCACCAGGTACATCAATGACCCAATCATCTGACGATACATTGTGTCATCAACCGTCTCTAATGAAGAATCACTCAATAAATTCAGGTTCAATACCATAAGTGTGGGCATGGCCTTGCATTCTATCATCCCGAACCTTTTCAGGATCTCTACCGCATATTTCCCTTGTCCAAGTAAGATTCCATCCACTCCTCCATGCCTAGAAAGTAGTGCATCATACCCAATTCATTTATCTCTAACTCTATACCAAGTCTCCTTCTTGCATCTCTAATGAGTTCCTCTTTTCCTGTCAGTAACAGGTCATATAATAGGAGCATCACTGGTCTTCCGCCTTCAACCTTGAAGTAAAGGTTGGAATCTGCTTTACTATCAGTAAATCCTAGATCCATCAATAAGCTCTCCATTCTGCCGTACCATGTCGAATCTCAGGATCTTCTGTAGTCACTCCCTCTAAACTGGAGCATCATTCTCCCTCTTCCTTTCATACTCTATGTACTGAAACATTATGTACTGGAGTGACAAGTAGCTTCCTCTTCTACTAATATTATATGTATCCATCTAGGGTCACTCAATACTAAGATCCTCTATCTTGAACCTTTTCAAAAGTTCTTTCACACCCATTTGTGAGCTTGTCATCCTCTATAGGCTTTCATCTTCAATGTTGTAGAAAAGGTTACGATCTTCATTACTCTAGGTGATCTCCAAGCTCCTCATTTATGTGTTTTCCCATGGGTGCCTTCTGAGCTCGTACAAGGCCTTCTTTAATTTTCACACATGAGTTTGACTTTCATGTGTCTCGACTTCCAGTGGCTGCAAATGTCTCTTTGTAGTCTATGCCTTCTTTCTATGAGAAGCCTCATGCTACGAATATTTCCTTGCATCCCACGATTTTTCCGTCTACTGCATGTTGGATCTTGTAGATCCATATGGAATATACTATGGACTTCCCTTCAGGTCTTCGACATCGCATTCTAGTCATAATTCTTCATTTTGGATTATTAGAGTGAATCTTGAACTGTCCTCACTCGTTCTTTGGAACAAGTCTCATCCTTCTTTTCTTGTAGGCGATTGTACATGATCTTTTCTACAAGTCAAATGCACCAATTGTATGGTTAGAAACATTTCGTAAGGCATATTCACAATGGCAAATGCTTATGCATAAAGATGCAACTATTTTAGCCAATACAAAATTCATCCATATCTCATGGAAACTTTCTAGATTCCTTCCATCTCAAGCATGACATCATTGATATTGTGCACTAATCCAATATGTCAGCAAAGAAGTTTCATTCTATATAAGTAGAAATGGAGAGTTGCATAGCACCATGAGCTACTTACCCATCACATGCATATTAGTAGTATAATGTCATTAATGCAAACATTATACAACTAAACATTGTCATATAAACAACTAGATATATAGTAAAAGACAATTCAAATACTTATCTTTATTTGTTTTGTGGGTAGAATCCTTCTTGAGCCTTCAACTTCATCGTCTTCTTCATTCATAACATCATCATTTCTTATCCAAATGCTAAGATGGATAAGAGGTTCTTCAAGAATTGAGTCCTTCATATTCCTCATCGCTTGAGGGATCTTCTTTGAATCGTGAGAGCTTGATATTCAGTTGCCCCCATATTCTCTTATCTTATTATGATTCGAGCTTCTTCTTGTGTGCATTCTTCCTAGAGTATGTTGAATTTAATCAATTACTTCTGGCACACATTCCTTGAATGAATGAATTCCATGATCTTGGGAGGACATTCAAGGTGGTTATCACAATTTCTGCATTCTCTACTTCTTCATCCACTGCTCAAGTTGTTGTTTTATTTGAGAGACCCTTGTAAAGTATGACGGTATGGTCTCTGCATTCTGGGTCTTTACATTCTTCAACTGGTTTCTCAAATTCATCTTCTGATTTATTTTATTCCCTTGAAATAGCTTGGTTAAGGAATCAAACATATCTTTAGGTGTCTTTAGGGAAGACACTTGTGGTATAAGGTGATCCTTGATTGAATAAGAAGTGATCCTCTTGGCCTTGACCAAGTTCTTCTTGTGTAAGGATTTAGCCTCATCTCCCTCTAGAACTGGAACCTCTACACTTATGTAGGTGTCCAATTAATTTTCTTCAAGAACCAGTGAAATCCTGTACTTCCATGCTCGAAAGTTTTCAGCTTCACCAAGCTTGTCATCAAGATGGTGTGATAGGTCATTTTGAAATGAGAACCTCAAATGTAAATATCAAAAGATTAGATCCTACTGATTTGAGGTATCCGTCTTGGTTCCAGATATGGCTGATCTAGGGTTTGTTAGAGAAACCCTAATTTTCAAAACTTGGAATCTTTCATGTCTAATTGGATAGAAAGATGTGCCTCATGAAGGAGAGCTAACAAGCATACTCATTTTCCCAAAACTATGATTAGAAATACAAAATATATGATGCCCTAGTTTTCTTCAATTTCTTCTACAGAATTTCCTGATATTGTTTCTGAAATATATATGAAAGTACTACTCCTTTGTGTATGAAACTTAACACCGAGGTATCCTCGATTGTCCTCTTTCCAACACCGCAGGTTTTAGCAGAATTGGTTTCACCAATTGGGACTTATGAGATTTTTCCCAAGGTGACTTATTTCAGGATTGTTCATCATAGAGAACTTGTACAGACTTCCAAGGTTAGCACATCTTTGGGTTCATCATAGAGAATCAAGTCCAAGTTTAGCACATATTCAGGTTCATCATAGAGAATCATCTTCGGTTTCTGTAAATTTTAGCACAGAAATTACAGTCTGTGCCCTATCTATAACATCTTGAGAAATTTCATTTGGACCTTCATATCCCGAGATATAGAAATTTTCCCTAGGTGTCATGTTTAGCGATGAATCGTGGGAGAGGCTGGAACCCTGATTTTGAGGAATCATATCTCCCAAAATATAGTGAATCTGAGGCTGAACATTTTACACAGGGTACATCAAGAATTTATCTTCGGCCTGTAAACGTTTCAGCTCTAGATCCTTCTCTAATATTGAGATATAGCGAATGCACCAAAATGACTAGTTTTAGTCTTTTAGGGTTTTCTAGTCTGGGGTCAAATTAGGTTTTGAATTTCCCAGAGTTTTACCCAACCAAAAATTCTGATATTGGTTTCTAAATTTTGATTTTGAGGAGGAGAGAAATCCTATGCTAGGCTCACTAAAAAATTCCTCTTTTGTGAAAATCCCTAATTTCCCACAATAGTGATAGATCAAAAACTGAAAATGCTCAGAACAGATTCTTCTTCGACAGAGAGATGTGCCCTTCAATGGAGAGTTATCCCAACCTCCTTTTTCTAATGATATGTGGATAGAGACACAAAAATTAGGAATCCCTAGATTCTGCAGCTGCACAGTGTCTTTTTCTCAGGTTAGCTCTGATACCATGTTAGTTTTTTATCATTTAATCAATATGATCTAGGATCTTATCTGAGAGAATAACATGCACAACAATAATCATAAGAGACAAGAGACACAAAGAGTTTTCCTTGGGGAAACCATAAAGGAGAAAACCCTTCAACTTCTTGAGAGACGGAATGAGCACCAATAGCAAAAGTAAAACCCAAAAACACAAAGATGAGCTCCGACAACTGTCTCTCTATCACTTGTGCTAGCTCCTCCTCTCTCACTCATGTGCTATAGTTGTGTGTGTGTATGTGTGTGTGTCAAATAGAGAGTCTCACTCTCTATTTATACTAGTTTTCCACTTGACAATGACTTACCAGGGCCGAATTCTCTAGGAGAGTCTAATAACCCTAGTATCCCTTAACTGTGGGGCCTATTTCCCCGACTTACAATGGAGGGTTAACCTCAATGAATTTACATGACTTTATTATATTAATGATTCTCCTGATAGGAACATCAGGGTAAAATATAAGATATACAAGTGAATACATTCTAAAGTTACAAATACATCAACAACCTCAATTTTACAAAAAACCTGGGATATGGTTTATGTATGCTTTTGACTAATCACTATATCCAATAAATATTCCCTTCTTTTCCAAGGGGTCCAAATTTTATCTTTTCTCTTTGGGAACATGTAGGTAAACATGACAACCAAATATAATTAGGTGAATGACTTTAGGATTCTCACCAGTAAACATTTCTTCTGGAGTTTTGTTTCTAAGCACACTATGGGATAATGTGTTTTAAACATAGTTTGTGGACTTTCCTTCTTCATACCATAAATACATGGGTAGATCATGATCATGAATCATGGCTTTGACTAATTCCATGGTAGATCTATTATTATTTTCTGCTATTCCATTTTGTTGAGGATTATGTGGTGTAGTAAGCTCCCTCTTAATCCCAGGTTCTTTACAGAAGTCCTTGAATTCAGTTGAAGTGAATTATCCTCCGCTATCTTATCTTAATATATTAATTTTATTTTCAGAGAGATTCTCCACAAGTGCTTTGAACTATTTGAAATTTTCAAATACTTCATCTTTCCTTTTTAATAAATATATCCAAGTATTATGTGAATAGTCATAAATAAAAGAGACATAATAGACATACCCACTTAAGGAAGTAGTTGACATTGGTGCACACACATCTGAGAGGACAATCTCTTGGAAATGGATTCTTGGTGTTTTTCCCTTGAGCACATACTTTGCATACCCCTTCATTGTTGATATGTATTTCTGGTAGACCTGTTACTGCCTCTCTCAGAATTGGTAATGCTTTGTAGTTTATGTTGGGTGTTATAATGTCTTAATTAATTCACCTAATATTTAATTATCGACCGAGGTTGGTAAACTTCGAGTTGACACAAAATATATGTGAAGGTAGAGGGGTTCCTAGGGTGTCGTAGAAATATTTTAACAAAGAAAATATCGAAAGATCTTTCAAAATGAAAAATCGAGTCAAACTCCTATAAATTCAACTATAAAGGTCATTAAACCAAAACAGAGTATTAGATTAGAGAAGTATCAAGCTATACTAATCTACTCTATGGACAATTACTGAAAGATAAAGATATAAACAATACTATTCTATTCTTTATGAACTATTCTACTTCTTAACAATTTTAGAAACTAACTATACAAGGAAGGATTATATTAAAAATCAACTATACATGCAACTAACAAATATACATAATGATTCAGATTGGTCTTATCTAATTCCACTCTCCTTGGTTGTTCCGTGGATATGCATTTACTGTTATTGGAACTTGAGTAGTGTCAAAATGGATTTCAAATGAAGTAAAGAAACTGAATGGAATCAAATCTAACTTAACTTCTACAAATATGTGCAAACTAAGGAAAGTCCAATTACAAGCAATGGTAAACATGGTGATCTATTCCCTAAGCAAATAATCTTTACTTAAAAAGATATTATGAACAACTAATTTATTAAGAGACAAGGTTATTTTTAAAGATTACTTTCATAAATAACCAATTCTTATATGAAACAAATGTAAAGGAAACCTAACTTATAAACAAGTAAAAGATCTTAATTAAAGAAGCAAGTAGAAAACTTAATAAGGGAGATTAAATTGGAAGCAAGTAGAAAACTTAATAAAGAATATTGAATTATGAAGCAAGTAGAAAAAATAATAAAGAAGATTTAATTATGAATCAAGTAGAAAACTTAATAAAGATAACTCTTTTAAGTCCTACTCTCTAAGTCTATTCAGTCACAAGACAGTGAAAGAAATAGGTCCTACTACTATAACCAATATACAAAGTGCTAGTGTACTTCTTTAGGATTTTAACATGTCTAACCATAAACTTAATATACACAAGGATAAATCAAATCAAACTAAATATATAATTACAAAGCATCACAAAATATTGAAGAAAGAAATCAGAAATAACAATAAACCAAAACACAAGACATAACTCAAAACATAGGGTGAAAGGAGAGAAAAATAGGAATAAAAATTTAATAAATACTTTAAACAGTTTAACATAAGGCCTTAATAATAAATATAACTATTATCTAACTACCACGGTCAAAATATAATAAAAAATCTAAAGAAACAGGCTTAAAATAGATTAAAAACACTAAAGGATGAATGAAGGGCTGGATAACAAACTGGAAGGTATGTCTGAACGACAGGCTAAAAAGGCTGTCTGAATGACAATCTATATATAGAAAACACTAGAATTTTAAGAAATAGTTAATCTAAATGATTTCAAGATTAGCTAACTCATGCACATGATAACAAAATGAAAATGAACAAGAATTAAACCTACTTTGTGATTGAATTCAATCAGTAAAGTAACTTAAATTAATTCATAATTATGAAGAAATAATTACTCATTGCACTATTAAACAAACTGAAATATGATTGAACTAAATCTTAAACCTTAGATAAAAGCTGACATAATCAAACCTAACTACAACAAAACTAAACCTACAGAATTAAACTAACTAAATTCTATTTAATTGTAACAGTGAAACCAAACATAAGGCTGAAAGGAAAGCTGTAAAGTAAACTGGAAACAAAGCTATGTGCACAACCGGTTTTTAATATATGAAATGAGATTACACTATCAACACAACATTATAATAAACACATGCTACATGAAACAATAAATTGAACAATTGCAGGAAATCAAATCACATAAACAAACTGCAAACGAAATTATACTAGTTGCAACAAAGGAGATAAAGGAAATACACACAAGACAGAAACTGTTGGTTGATGAGCGGCCCTCTCAGCAATCAGGGTGGAAACTTGCTAAATTCTTACTTGAACATGATCATATACAGCATGAACATAAATTCTATTAAATTGAGAAACACTATTATAGAGTTCTTTAACAACGATTGATTACATGCATAAACTAGCTAGCTAAGCACTAACATGGAGGCTGATATATATATTGTTTACAGAAGTGAGCAGGTCAAACTCTCTCTAAATTTAGTTAACCTTGATTACAAAAACTGATCGAGAGCCAACACATAACACTTCTTCCTCCTTCATCGCGCATCAGTTCTCCTTCGCGCGTGAGGTGTCTTATGGGTCCTCTTTGGCGTGGTTGGTGGCATGGTGTCAAGAAGAGGAGCACACTAGCGAGTCTTCTAGAATGAGGATTGTGCTACCACCCATACACATGGACAATAGGCAATTTGCATACCGTTCCATGCTTTAACATTTGGGAATCTATCATCAACATCACGCGGTTGGCTCAGCGGGTTGAACAGTGAGCTGGAAAATGAGCTGGATATGCTCTACGCATATCTAGGGTGGATGCGTTGTCTATTCATTGGCTCGTTGAAGACTATGGTCTGAAATAAAAAATTAAGCATCAAACATATATCAAATATCATTGAATTAACTGATAAAATTGTGAAATAACAAGAATGAACCAGAACTTGCATAAACCCAAAATATAATCGTACCTGGGGCTGAATAGTGAGTTGCATGACATAAAACATGCCAAAATGTGACAAAAAATATATCAAACATGTAAATTAATAGCTGAAAATGATAACAAAATTGGGATCAACATTCCCCCAAACCGGAGAAATGCCAGGTCCCACTGAGCAAAACAATGATGCATTAGGAAGAAGGCTGAGCTGTGTTAGCAGCTGCCTTTGACTTGGTTGACAAAACAGGTGTTTTAAACTTCAATTTTTGAGCCTGTGATTTCAAAATAGCACGCCTCTCCTGTTGAGACCTATGTGACAAATTGATGGACTTGTTCATCTCTTCGATGGTTTTGACCTACAAGCACAAATGTTTGTTCTCTTGCCGAAGACTTGTGATTATCTTAGCATACTCTTCATTTTGGCTTACTAATTGAGACAAATCCTGAGTTAATTGATCTACCGTCAGATGATGTGAAGTAGATGGATCTACAAGTTGCTTAGATTCTTGTGGGGGACTTATCTCCCTCGATGGCAGATCGATATCAACAGAAGGAATGTGTCTGTCAGGACTCATGTCCTATGTAGGTGCAGGGACATTTTCATGATGAACTTCCTTCAGCAATTCGGCTGAGACATGGGCCAACACGAACAGAGGTGACTCTGGATTAGGTTTATATGCTTCGGCCATACCGTCTAGATGACTAGTCTGAATATCGGGCTGTACCGTGGTTTGGATGCTAGACTGAGCAATGGACTGGACAAATTTTTCCTTCTGGACTCTGGTGCGAGGTCGTGATAAGGGTACACAGTTAGCAGATACAGGGATAACAGGGGTAGAACGAGTGGATGGACTTGCCTCTGATGTGTCATCATCGAGATGGAAAAAATTGGGGCTTTTCTTCTCTAAGGATGGAGATTGACTGGATTCACGATTATGGAGATGTCGAGGGAATTTTCGAATATTTAGATGGGGGTTAAGAAATTTAAAAACAAAGCTATCCCAATATTGGTTCGGTTCTTTAAGCTGTCATAAGATCAAGAGTTTAATCAAAATATGGTGATACAGGCTGCCCTTAGGGTTAATGGTATTTTTCCTGACCTGGCTCGACATCTTCTCTAGACTTCTAAAAAAATAGAAAGGGAAATTAAGAAACTTCTTATCAACAAAATGCGCTAGCAAACGGATATGGAAAGCTCTGAATACGCTGAACTTACCCTCGCAAGTGATCAGATGGATGATGAAAGTCAAAGGGTTGATGTATGCTGGCTTAATTCAGTTGTGATGGAAACCTTTGATGCTTGTGACATGTCGGTATTCTTGTTTAAGAGCAAAGTTGTGAGACGCCTCTCTAGGAAGCTTGGTTGCGAGCGCGATAGACTCCTCAGTTACTCGGAAGATGAGATGGCCAACCCTCACCTTATTTCCATCAAAACCCATCGTGAAAAGCAGTGAAATTTCTTCATCATACCCTTGCAGTAGGTGAAGAAACGGGTTCCAACCAACGCAGAAAAAAACCTCTCGACACTCCTGAAACTTTGGCATTTGAAATAAGTCTTGGTATCTCCTAGGCTCAAAATGATTCAGCATGGTTCAAGCAGAGACTAGGATACAGAGTTTGCAGGGAGTATAGGCATAAGGTGGCTAACACAACTCTACATGGATAACTATAAGTGAGAGAGATAGAGTAGAAGTTCGCACAACGTTGATTTAAAATGTGCCTCATTCAATCGACCAAATGTTCACACAAAAGGCTCGACATGTTTAGGTGATCGTGCCATTATGGAAGATCTTGAGATGTGTGCCGTCAAGAACGCCTATTTTAATGAGTTCATAAGGTTGCAATCATTTCAACCATGTCCAAAGTAAAAATTTGGACAGGTTGAACGTATGACTTAATACGAATGCATAACCACATTCATAACCATAATAATCTTGATTTAACAAGAGGATCAACTATTTGATAGTTTATGCATGCGAGTGGGTAAGAGGATAGGGGTGATTACAGAGTCATGATGACTGAAAAGGTCATAAGGTCATATCGGATCCATATGGGGGTAAAACAAGATCACAAACGTACAACATCATAGGTCAAGATTATTCATAATGCCCTTGTAGATGTGACTTAATAATCATGGTATGACTCAGCCAATTTTAACTTTTTGCCCAAACAAAATTAAAGCTAACACCTTGACATGCTTTTTAATCATTAGTGCTATAATATCACATTTTTTATTCAGATCGTAATTTGGAATTTCATTCAGACCAACATTTGACCCTTCATATGGTCCTGCATATGATCCTTCATATAGATTTTTTCTGTAAAAACATGCTTTATTATGGATTGGATTGCTGCTAATTATCCTGAAAAAATTTGTCATTTGTTAGAGATAAATAAAATTTTATATAAATAGTTACAATTTAAAAAAAAAAAAAAGTATAATCTTCACAACATACTCTTCTTCCCCCAAACCAAAGATATGGTGTGTCCTCAAGCCATACAAGAAAAACTAAGTAATTGCAAATTAATTTAATACAGAGTTTTATCATGCTAGGATCATTTTTGCACAAAAAAGAAAATGAACTAGTAAAATGGAAATGATTCAGATATGATATTTATCAGAAATAACAGTGCTTAGAAAGATCAAGTGAGTAATGATAGTATAATTGGAAAATGCTATAGTAAAAACTAGTCATCCATGCCTCATTGTAAAGATGTCTTTTCATCTTAAGAATGTTTTGAGTTTACCCTAGAGTTTGTGAGATTTTACAGCTATGGGTCCCATTTCTAGGATAATCATATCCTAGGTATTGATTGAATTAGATGGCTGGATCCAAGCCCAACTTACAACCATTCTTTAATGACATCATAAAAAAAATGGCATAACATGTATTTTTATATTCTAATATTATCATTTTCAACGAACCATGTGCAGAGCAGTGCATTAATCATATCTCTTTTTTCGATATCGCCTCACTGCCAGCAGGCCTGTTCGGTACCTCGATAGGTTTATCTTGGTACCATGGAAGCATAGCCCTGGTTCCAGTGAGCCTTTTCAGTACCTCGATGGGTTTAATTTCATTTACCGAGCTTCCTTGTTTTCAGATATTACTTAGCATTGACCTGCTGCCAGCAGGCCTGTTCAGTATCCCAATGGGGTTGCTTCGTATAATGATTTTGATTATATGGAAGTCAGTTGGTGCTAGAGCATGCTAATCATACTAAACACATAATTCAATTTTTAAAGCAAATCTTTAAAAAAAATGTTAGTTTTTCAACATTTAAGCTAGCATTATGTTAGGATCTTTTCACTGAGAGAATAACAAGCACAACAATAACATAAGCACACCACAAGAGACAAGAGACACAAAGAGTTTTGATCGGGGAAACCATAAATGGAGAAAACCCCGCAACTTCCTCAAAGATAGAATCAACACAAGATGTAAGACCCCAAAACAGTAAGATGCACTCCCGACAGCAGTAGTCTTCTAGTCCCAGTATATTTCCTTCTCCACTAGTGCGCCACACTTGAGAGAGCAAGTGATGTGTTATGCAAGTAATAAATAGAGAGACTCTCACTCTCTATTTATATTCTTCCGTTCACTTGAATTGCACTTTCACATGTAGGCTCAACTTACAATTACTTACTCGAGCCTACACCTTAATTAGTGTATAATAACTCAAGTGCCCCGAAACTGTGGGGACTTACCTAATGACTTGACAAGACTTGTTTACATTATTAATCCTCCTGATCGGAACATCGGGGCATGAAAACATGACTCAAATACATAATAGAAACATCCTGGAATAAACATCGGGTTACAATACATAAGATACATAGAAGAATACATTCCGAAGTTACATATACATCAACATTCCCTCTTAACTAGGAAGGTATTCTTTCGACACGATTTTCAGCACTGGTCTTCTTCTCTGTATCAACTGGATCATCTTCGTCTTCAAGTCATCTTCATCTTCAAGTCATATGGATCTGGATCATCTCTCGATCTGGATTGTCATAGAACTGGATCTGGATCATCACTCAATCTGGATCATCATAGAACATCATCACTGGATCTGGATCATCATCACTGGACTGGATCTGGATCATCACTCGATCTGGATTTGGATCTGGATCATCTCTCGATCTAGATCATCACTGCTGGATCTAGATCATCTCTCGATCTGGATCTCTCGGAGTCATCATAACTGGATCTGGATCATAGCTTGATCTGGATCTCCTCTGGTCATCATCATGTGTGTACTATCTCATCATAGGAAGTTCTACAGAGCCAACCCTTTTTCATGCTGGTTGTAGGCCTAGCCACTAGGTAGGTCTTCGCCCAGCACTTACATATGACCTGCTCGTCAGAAAGGCACGCCCAACACTCACATATGATCATGTAGTAAACTACAATCACATCAGAAAGGCCCAGCACTCACATTCACCAGCATGGTAGGAACAACAACTACCATCTATGAAATGGCTCTGCACTTACATCTGACCTACTCGTCAGAAGGGAATCACATCCATCCAGGATGGAACCACATCCGCCACAATGATGAAAGAACCCTGTTATTTTCACCCAGGCTGGAACCACATCCACCACAATGATGGAAGACTTTCAACCAGGCTGGAACCACATCTGCCACAATGATGAAAGAACTCTGTTCTTTTCACCCAAGCTGGAACCACATCCGCCACAATGATGAAAGAACTCTGTTCTTTTCACCCAAGCTGGAACCACATCCGCCATAATGAAGAAATATTTCTGCACTTACATATGACCTACTCGTCAGAAGGGCATGCACTCACATCTGACCTGGCAGGAACTGAATCCTGCACCCTCATTAGAATGGCCCCCAGTCCCAGACTGAGCTACCCGGTAACTGACCAGGCGCCTCCACTCTCCCGGAGAGTGCCAGTTTCCCTTACATCTGTCCTACTCGACAGAATGGCCAGCACTCACATATGTCATGGGAGGAACTTAATCCTTTAGCCATGACCATAATGGCTCAGCCCTTACATCTGACCTACTCGTCAGAATGTCTCTCTCAGTCCCTGACTGAGTGTTCCTGGTAACTGACTAGGTGCCTCCATTCCCAGAATGGCAGTCAGCACTCATATCTGACATGGAAGGAACTGAATCCTCTCACCATGACAGAATGGCTCAGCCCTTACATCTGACCTGCTTGTCAGAATGGATTTGGATCTCTAGCACTCATATCTGACATGGAAGGAACTGAATCCTCTCACCATGATAGAATGGCTCAGCCCTTACAACTGACCATGGAAGGAACCATTCCTCTCACCATGTCAGAATGTCTATGGGTCTCATCACTTTCTCTTGGAAGGAACCTCCATTTGGAGAACACCAAGTCTCTCTCTGAAGTACTTGAAATTCAGCCTAGCCAATGGCTTCGTCAATACATCAACTATCTGTTCCTCCATCACAACATACTGGAGCTTCACTGCTCCTCTCCACACCATATCCCTGATATAGTGATACTTGATCTCGATATGCTTCGACTTGTCATGGAACACTAGATTCTCTGACAACTTCACGCAACTCTAGTTGTCACAATGTATACAAGTAGCATCCAACTGGAGATCAAATATATCATACAGTAGCTTCCATAGACATACTGCCTCACAACTAGCTGAACAAGCTGCGACATACTCTGCTTCAGCTGTACTCAGTGCCACACAGGATTGCTTCCTGCTAAACCAAGAGATCACACCTGATCCCATACTGAAGCAACATCCTGAAGTACTCTTCCTGTCGATGGCACTGCCTGCCCAATCTGGATCAACATAACCCTCCAGGTTAATCTTTTGATTCGCATCGTACTTGAGCCCATAATCAATTGTACCCCTGCATGCTTTGCAACCATCAGGTGAACATGTCTCGATGTGTTCACAGCAAAGCAAATATCTGGTCTCAAGTACATCAAGGACCCAATCATCTGACAATACATCGTAGTATCAACTGTCTCTGATGAAGCATCACTCAATAGCTTCAGGTTCGATGCCATAGGTGTGGTCATGCAGTCCATCATCCTTAACCTTGTCCAAGGAAGATTCCATCTACACTCTGCCACACCTCCATACCTAGAACAATATTGCATCGACACATAACAGGAACATCATTGGTATTCCACCTTCAACCTTGAAACAAAGGTTGGAATCCATTTTACTCTCAGTAAAGCCTAGAGTCATCAGTAATCTGCCCATCCTGTCGTACCATGTCGAACATTAGATCTTCTGTAGTCACTCCCTCTGAAGTAGAGCATCATACTCCCTCTGTCTTCTATGCTCTATGCACTGAAAACATTCTGTACCGGAGTGACAAGTAGCTTCCTATGCTACTAATATTCTATGTGACCATCTAGTGTATAGACTTGCATCTTCAACCTTGTAGCAAAGGTTAAGATCTTCATCAGGCTCATCATGTATGTGTTTAAACTCTTACTGGCTGCAAATGTCTCTTCATAGTCTAGGCCTTCTTTTCGTGAGAAGCCTCATGCTACGAATCTTGCTTTGTATCCCACGATGTTTCCATCTACTGCAGATGGAACTATAAACTTTTCTTCAGGTCTCGATACTACGCTCTGACATCATTCTTCTTGAACTGGTCTTCCCTTTATTCTTGGTAGCTGGAAGGTTCTGCATCAATGATGTCACTGCACTCGTCATATTATTCTTCATTTTGAAATGTCGTCACTTGCTCTTCGAAACAAGTCTTCATTCTTCTTTGCTTGTAGGCGATTATGTATGCGATCTTTCCTACAAGTCAAATGCAATTGTATGGTTAGAAACATTTCCTGAGGAATATTTATACTGGAAAACACTTATGCATAAATATATGATCATGCAACTACTTTAGCCAATACAACATTCATCCATATCTCATTGAAACTTTCTAGATGCCTTCCATCTCTACCAGGACAACATTGAGATTGTGCACTAATCCAATATGTCAGCAAAGAGGTTTCATTCTAGATAAGTAGCAATGGAGAATTTGTATAGCACCATGAGCTACTTACCCATCACATGCATATTAGTAGTATACTGTCATTAACGCAAACATCCTATCATGCATAATACATCAACTGACTATAAACAAATGCATAACAAAGTAATATCATGAAATGACAATTGAATACTTATCTTTATTTGTTTCATGGGTAGAATGCTTCTTGAGCCTTCAACTTCATGGTCTTCTTCATTCATGGAGTCTGCTGAAAGTAATCACTTCCTTCTGGAACACATTCCTTGAATGAATGAATTCCACGATCCTGGGAGGCCATTCAAGGTGGCCATCATCACTTCTGCATTCTTCACTTTTTCTTTTATCATTTCAAGTTGTTCTTTGATTTGAGAGACTCTTATGACTGTATGGTCTCTGCATTCTGGATCTTCACATTCTTCAACTAGTTTCTTTAGGTCATATTCTAATTTTTGTTCTTCCCTTCAAATAGCTTGAAAATCTGGAAGACCTTCAATAGCTTTGCTTGCAATAGGTAGTGCTCTGTAATGCACATGTGCAAGCCTTCTATGCCAAAGCTCATTTGGCTCTACTATGTCATGGATCAAGGATTTTTCTGGATGGCCCTTCAATTTGTACAAGCCTCCTTCATGTTCTCCAATCACTACTGCATCATCAATAGTCTTTCCTTTTGGCCTTGACCAAGTTCTTCTTGTGAAAGGCTTCTAACCTCGTCTCCCTCTGAAACTGGAACCTCTATACTCATGTAGGTGTCCAATCCATTTTCTTCAGAGAGATCATATACTTCCAGGCTTGGAAGTTGTCAACTTCCCCAAGCTTTTCACCAAGCTGATGTGATATATCATATTGAAATGAGAACCTCAAATGGAAATAGCAGAGGATTAGATCTTACCGATTTGAGGTGTCCGTCCTTGTCCCGGAGTTCGCTGATCTAGGGTTTGTCACAGAAACCCTAATTTTCAAAACTTGGAATATTTCATATCTGATTGGACAAACAGATAGATCTCTTCAAATGGAGCTGTCCAATGTACTCCTTTTCTGAAAATAGTGGAGGGAAGCTCTCGGAACAGGAAGCCCTAATTTTCAATTTCTTCTGCAAAAATTCATGTTACTGTTTCTATGATATCTCCGAAATTACTGCTCCTCTATGTCTGAAATTTCGTACTGAGGTAACCTAGAATGTCCTTGATCCAACACCTTAGGTTTCATCATAAGTGGTTTCACCATTTGTGATTTATGAGCCATTTCCCAAGGTGACCTGTTACAGGACTGTTCAGAACAACAAAGTTGTACGGAATGCCACGTGTCACTGGTTCATCTTCTGAGTCTGATATTCGGACCAATGAAAGTAAAGTCCGTACCCTTTCTGGAAAATCTTCAGTAATTCCATTTGGAGCTCTGTAGCCCAAGATATTTCATATCTCCCCAGATGTCCTGTTTAGGGATGAATTCTGGAAGAGGCTGGAACCCTAACTCGGAGAGATCATATCTCCTAGAATATAGTGAATATAAGGCTGAATTTTGGACACAGTGTTCTTCAGGATTTTATATTCAGCCCTTGAAATTTTCAGCTTCTAAGACTTCGCCAACCTCAGAATATAGCGACTGTACCAAAACGTATCAGTTTTTAGTATTTAGGGTTTTTCAAGCTCGGGGTCAAACTAGGGTTTGACTTTCCCGGAGTTTCACCCAACCAAATTTCTTGATCTAGGTCTCTAAACTTCGGTTTTGATGAGGAGAAAAATTCTATGTATGTCTCACTCAAAAATTCCTCTTCTGTAGAAAGCCCTAATTTCTGCATCGAAGACTGAAAATGCTTGGAATCAAATTTCGCTTCGATAGAAAGATGCACCCTTAAATGGAGAGTCATCCTAGCATACTTTTGCTAAAAATATGTGGAGGAAGATCCACAAACTAAGAAGCCCTAGTTCCCATAGCTGCACAGTGTCTTCTTCTCAGGTTAGCTCTGATACCATGTTAGTTTTTCAACATTTAAGCTAGCATTATGTTAGGATCTTTTCACTGAGAGAATAACAAGCACATCAATAACATAAGCACACCACAAGAGACAAGAGACACAAAGAGTTTTGATCGGGGAAACCATAAATGGAGAAAACCTCGCAACTTCTTCAAAGATAGAATCACCACAAGATGTAAGACCCCAAAACAGTAAGATGCACTCCCGACAGCAGTAGTCTTCTAGTCCCAGTATATTTCCTTCTCCACTAGTGTGCCACATGAGAGAGCAAGTGATGTGTTATGCAAGTAATAAATAGAGAGACTCTCACTCTCTATTTATATTCTTCCGTTCACTTGAATTGCACTTTCACACGTAGGCTCAACTTACAATTACTTACTTGAGCCTACACCTTAATTAGTGTATAATAAGTCAAGTGCCCCGAAACTGTGGGGACTTACCTAATGACTTGACAAGACTTGTTTACATTATTAATCCTCTCGATCGGAACATCGGGGCATGAAAACATGACTCAAATACATAATAGAAACATACTGGAATAAACATCGGGTTACAATACATAAGATACATAGAAGAATACATTCCGAAGTTACATATACATCAACAAAAAAATCTTACATAAACTGGCCTTAATTATAGATCATGTTAAAACAAAAAAACTTAAAGCTATTCTTTGACCTTTCAGTCTATCTTCTTCATGGAATGTCAGTAATGTTCCCCACAAGCATAAATTTTACTTACTTTCGAGTTACCACAAAAATGCTTAAGAGACAAGTTTTGATAATAAGTATAGGATAAACTAGTAATCCATACGTATAGGATAAGAATATGAAGAATATGATAATTAGATTAAGTCTTTCAAGCAACTGTTCTAAAATCGGAAATGTACATGTCTGAATCAAAATACCATGTATAAAATCATAACAAATCATAGAATAAATGGTTAGGGATGATATACAAAGAATCTTTTAATTGCGCTATAAACTTCAATTTTGATAGTAACCAAAAAGATTATGAGTGTTTTTAGAGCACTTCCTTTTTCAGATAATACCTCATGAGATGCTTATAGAGATAAAGTACTTGTAATCAAACTGCAAAACCACTTGTTAGATGATTCATATTTATTCATAACAAAAGTATCTATAAAATTCATAAGAATTGGGAAAGGGAAAAGAGTCTTCATATTTTAATTTCCAAAACTATAGCAGGTGATTGTTGGAATGAATCCCTTATATGTGGTCAAATTATTAGAAATGAATCTTACTTATTCAAGAAACATATCTATATATATACAAATAATGACAACCCAGAATAACTTTTAAGGATTAGGAGGAGGAGGAATGACTTCCTCTTCAACCAATTCCATTTCTCTCTGTTGTAAGACATTCTGTACGAAATCTTGTTTAGATGTTGGTTGGTGGTAAAGTCTAAGTCTGTGTCCATTTACTACAAAGGAAATTTGTGAATCATCAATTGTCTTAATTTCTACTGATCCATTATCGAAAGTTGTAACTACTTCATATGGGCCCATCCAACGAGTAGTTAATTTTCCTTTAAAATTTTTGTATCTTGAGTCAAATAGCAATGCCCAATCTCCAGTATTAAATTATTTTTGCTTAATAAATTTATCATGCCATTTCTTCTGTTGATTCTATATTGACATTGTTCTTTGGAGTGCATCCTGTCTAATTTCATCTAACTCATTAATCTGTAACAGTCGTTGTTTCTCTGCTTCATCCAAATTCATGCCTAATTGTGTTTCCAGATGAAATGTTTTAACTTGAAATTCGATAGGTAAAAGAACTTGTTTGCCATACACCAACTCATAGGGGGTATGTCTGGTAGTGTTTCTCCATGTTATCCTATAGGTCCACAAAGCCTTCGGGAGTCTATCTGCCCAATCCTTATGATGTAAGTCAATGGTTTTGGTTAAGATGGCTTCCAATAGTTTATTGGTTGATTCTACCTAGCCATTAGCCTGGGGATGATAAGGTGAGGATTTGCAATGTCGAATTCCATACTTCGTGGTGAGTTATTTCATTAACTTAGAAGTGAATTGAGAGCCTTGATCTGTGACAATTTCTCTAGGCACACCAAATCGAGTGAATATTTCTTCATATATGAATTCTACTACCGATTTCTTTGTGGCCCTAAACAAAGATTTAGCTACTACCCACTTAGTAACATAGTATGTGAAAACTAGGATATACTTCTTTTTATGAGACATGGGAGAAATAGGTCCTACAAAATCCAGAGCCCATTTCTCAAAAGGCTCTATCATTACTTGAGGTTGTAAGGGCATCTGATCAGAAGACGTAGGATTTTGTAGGACCTATTTCTTCCATATAAGGGAACCTTTTCTTGGGTACCTTCTTGTGGTTACTAATAGAGCCATTTCAATTTTTTGGGGAATGCTTTGACCCATCTTGTGCTCATTTTAAGTCTTTTGGCCTCATAGTCCCTCTTCTTTTCAATATTCTTGTAGTGGTCCATATTTTTTGTGACCTCCAATGCCCCAACCTTGTACTCCTTAGCTTTAGCTACATGGCCATTTTTGGTTGTTGGCACTCTCTTTTTTGACACAATCTTTTATTTTTTGGACACTTCTTTGGTGTCTTGTTTATAGGAGCATTGTATTCCTTGTGGGTGTAGAGAAATGCACAAGCCCCTCCTCTTGTAGTTGTCATTGTCACCTAGGTGCCTCTTCCCACATAATAAATTCTAGTCACTGCCATTACCAATGTTTTTAAATGCTCTAACTTTGTCTTTTCATTGTGCATGTAGAATAGGTGGTTGTACCTCTTTGGGCTCCATCCTTTGATAGTATCCCAAACTACACCACATGCTTGTGTCACTTCTTGCCTTGAATAAATGAAGTTGCTTTCTCTCAAACTCAAAGACAATACCACCAAGGGTGTTTCTCCTACCATATGGGACTTTGTGTAGATGCCATGTCATTGTCGCCTTAATGAGCCACATGGACTTCACTTGCACATGCACCCTTATACACATTAACAAATAACCAACTTGACACACAAATGATGTGTGGCATCATTGTAGATTGATACATCATCCCTCACCTAACATGTGGAACCACATAACTATGACATGTGAGTTTTGTGCTTCCTCTGTACTTAAGTGTTGGGAATCCACCACCTATCAAGAGGTGGGACATTGTGTTGCACTGCAAAGAAAACTCCACACACATATTTCTCTATATCAGAGAAAAAGACATACCACATTCTTGTGTGGAATTGAATCCTAGTAAGGGGAAAATCACCGCCCCCTATTGACCAACCAGTCAACTCCTTGATGGTGACAAAAACATATATGCATATATAAAAGTTGAGCATTAGTAGTTATGTGTGTCAAATTCAAGATGGTTAAAGGACTGATTGGATAAATACCCAAGGATAAATACTTTTGAATGGTAGTACGTCCTCTCAACAGATTCAGTTGTCGTTGATTCAACATAATGAGAATTTAATTTATATAGACGGTACTTTAAAATGTTTCTCTTCTTTTAAAATGTTGATATAAATTATGTCTTTCTTAATTGGAAGGGTAAAATAAATTTTAACATTACACTTCTAGGAAGGGATCATGGATCAAATTTCAATATGTTTCCTGGGGTCGATAGAATGACCTTTGACTCGTTGGCAAAAGAAGAAAATGAGCGGAAAAACATTTGAAATAAAAATGTTTGAAATCTCTACGCGAATGCTTCCTTCCCATTAACATAATTTTTTTTGCAGATCAGCTCAAGCCCAAGCTTCAAAACACGAAACAAGAAACATAAGTCAATTTTTGGAAAGCAATACAGAGTTCTCTGTAAGATTTTTTGGATTTGGTGGAGAAACATCATTCAATGTCGGAAAAATTCGTTCTCAAAACCCTATTATGGTCACTGACCAACAAACCATCTTCCAATTCCAAGATCTGTGATGCTCTCTCCCTACATACAGCTCGAGCAATTTTCGCATTTGAAAATTTATCCAACAGTCGTGACTAGGATGATGTGGAAGAAGGCAATGAAATTTTCAAAAACCCCCACACCATAGAAGAAGCGCAGAAGACAGATCACCAGAAGTCAGACGAGTCCCATAGACGAAACTATGCATTTTCTCCTATGCTCTTTGACCCCATCATATCTGAGAACAGAGGATGGTAGAAACTTTTCTAACATTTCCTTTTGGATTGAATGCTCAGCTGGTCCCATGGGGAAATTCTCGATAAGGCATGGAGGTTTGAAACAATTGCATTCAGGATTTAATTGAAGGGGTTATACATGCCTCTTCTAAAATGCTAGCTTCCTCTATCAGAAAGGTTTTAAGAGGGTTTATCATCCAAAGGAATCAGAATGGTGTCGAGGATTTTCTTTATCGTCTCCAAGAACCTGAACCTGTACCGTTCAGGGCTCTTCAGGTACGTTCCCAAGGACGATGTTTTTACAACTATTCTTTAATCAAATTGTGCCCATTGGTTGATTAGGAAGCTATGACAATCTCTAATATGCATTTTCTAGACCAGCAACGGTCATTGCTATGTATATAAAGGGTGGACATTGCAGAAATAAATTATGAAAGCCAATATAGTAAGTTAAGTGTAATATTGGCAGGTTTCTAAATTTTGAAGTACTTATGGTAGTTGACTGAAGATTGAATGAATGAATTTGATGTCTCTTCTGCGAAACAAATAACATTTGAATATCTTAGAACAAATATTTTTCGAGTCTTGCCTTCCATAGGTTTAGAGCAATAGAAACAAGTTAGAATACTCATTCTAAATAACTATTTAATGGAATTAATGTAACATTTTTTGAATTAAATACTTAATACAAGACCTCTGGCTAAGATATACCAAAATTCAAATCCCAAGGAACATTTTATCTTAACTATCATAAAAGTCATCATCTCCTTTAAGCATGCCTTATATTAGGGGTGAAATTTATTATATAAGTATGAAAACCTTAGAGATACAATTCATGTGATGGCGTTGTAAAATAAGAGTATAGAAAGGTTCGAGTGTTAAAAATAGTACACATACATGGGAAAAATAATGCATAGATAAGGCTCAAAATAATGTTCAAAATGACATACGAAGTTGTACATATAACAAGCAATTATGTTATTCATGTTAAAATAATGTTCAAAATGGCATACGAAGTTGTACATATAACAAGGAAATATGTTATTCATGTTAGGGATTGCTCATGTAATATATTTATAACAACATTCTCTTAATGTGTCATGTCCTAACACATCATTAAGTCTTGGCATTATATTTGGTTACTAATAACTATGTATTAGATATCAAGCAACTCATATTTTGTTTTAGGAGAATGCCTTCTATTAGATTACTCTTAAAACTTCATGCATCCATCCAACCTTAAAAATTTGAGGTCAATTTTGTAACAATAAGGAATGTGAGCACATGTACCTTTTCGTTGTTAACTAATAGACAAAATGCATGTTCATTTCCTCTGTGTTTTCTTCTTATAAGGAAATTATGTTTCTATTCCAATTTTCCAATACAAGGAGTTAGATCGTGTTGATATGGTTTTAACTATATCATTAAATTGCATTATTTTAATCGAATGTTGCTTCTATAAGCCTCACAAAGGATTTGCACCTTTCCTATACTTCAGCATACCGAGTGATATACTATGGACTCATGGAGTCATTTTGTGCCCAACATTCCCTTTGACCTACTTTAGTGGTTATTCGTCGGGAATTAATAAAATTATATTTATCTTATATTATCTATGGAGTCCTTATGGAAACAAAAAACCTACATACTTATGGAGATATTGCATAGAGTCCTTTTGATTGAAGAAAACCTATTATCCTTGTGCCATTTGGACAATTCCATTTATAGAAATGGTTGTGTCTATAACACTGTAACTACTTGTACATAAGGTTTCCTTATTAAAGTTGGGTGAACCCATACAAGGTACTTCTAACCATAATTGAAGGCAAACGTCTAGTCTATAGTGCAAGCTAAAATTTGTAGCGAAAGGAAAAATAATGGGGATGAACTTCTTGAAAGAGAAATAACCTTCCACTTCATTGTTTTCTCCAAATCCACCTTAAATGTGTTGAAGGAGGAACATTTTAAGAACTTGTCAATGAGGACCTTTCCTATACTTCAACATATCGAGGGAGATACTATGGAGTCATTTTATACCCAACAGTCCATTTGACCTACTTTAGTTTACATTCATTGGGCATTAATAAAATTATCTTATCTTATATTATCTTATCTTTGGAATCCTTATGGAAAAATGAAACCTATATACTTATGGAGACTATATGGAGTCCTTTTGGTTGAAGCAAATCTATTATTCTTGTGCAAATTGGACATTCCCATTTATAAAAATGGTTGTATGTAACATTGTAACTACTTGTACATAATGTTTCTTGATTAAAGTTGGGTTAAACCATACAAGGTACTTCTAACCATCATTGAAATAAAAATTATAGTCTAAAGTGCAAGCTAAAATCTGCAGTGAAAGGAAAAAATGGAGATGTCAGTCTTGCAAGCAAAATAACCTTCCACTTCATTGTTTTCTCCAAATCCAACTTAAAGGTGTTAAAGGGGGGAAATTTTAAGAACTTATCATTGGGGAACTTTCCTATAATTTAGGATACCAAGGGAGATGCTATGGAGTCATTTTGTACATAACAATCCCTTTGACCTATTTTAGTGGTCACTCGTTGGGAATTAATAAATTAACTTATCTTATCTTTGAAGTCCTTATGGAAAAAGATTACCTACATACTTATGGAGATAGTCCTTTTGGTTGAAACAAACCTATTATCCTTGTGCCAATTGGACATTGCCATTTATAGAAATAATTGTATTTATAACAATGTAACTACTTGTGCAAAAAGTTTCATAATTGAAGTTGGATTAAACCATAAAATGTACTTCTAACGTGCTTCTAACTATCATTGAAGAAACGCATCTAGTCAAAAGTACAAGATAAAATCTACAATGAAAGGAAAAATATTAGAGATGAACTTCTTGCAAAGGAGTTCTTTATATACACTTAAGTTTCCTCACAAGAGGAGAAAATGCATTGCCTTCTTCTATGTTGGGTGGTTCCCCTTAGACTAAGTCTCCTTTCTCCATAACCAAAACATCCTCTTAAAATGCATTTGACAATATCAAACGACGTGAAACTTTCTTCCCGTTTTGGACTAAATTCAACTACAGTATAAAAATATTCATGGACTTCACTTCTAAGGGATTATCCTATCTCATACGTATCTGCCCCATTCACAACAACTAAGGTTGTGAGGCAGAGGAATAACTAATAAGTGCACATAGAGAGTGCAATTTGCAATGTTGAAGGGCGAATCTGTGGCGTGAATATCCGAGGGGCTATATGCTTGTATAAAATCAAAAGTATTCCAAGCCAAAACAGTAAGTCTAATCTTTATTTTCTGAATTTAAAAAAAAATAGAACATTATATACTTGTTTGCGTAAAGAAATTTTCTCAAGAGAAATTGTTCTGCGAATCTCTTCAAGGAGTTTGATTTATACAAATAGTAAATGTAAGCCACAACATAATACGAGCAAGGGGATATACTTGATTCTTCATTCAATATGGTGCATATGTCAATACATATAAGGGAGATGATGTCTCATACCGTGATCATGTACAACCACTTTATTAATTAATCTTTAATCTAATCGAATCAAACTTAACTTTATTTAAGACGTGACTTGATTACCTTAAGTTGGCTACATTAAACTCCTAATATGAAATCAATGACCATTATAATACACTTAACTCTAAGCATAGGCATGTCCATACCAATAGTCATAATGTGTCACTTTGCTCATTATTGGAGATTTGACTTGTTCCAATTGGAGTGAATCCAAAAGCTAGGGATATAACTTATTTGACTTGAAAAAGCCAAAAAGGTGATTCAATGCTTTATCAATGGATTAACTATTTGGAAATGACAATTGTATTCCATCCTTTTATTATTTTATATATTTAGAGTGTGGTAAGTGTATTTTGCACTGTGCAATGAAAGATTATAGAAATGGTTGATGCTATGTTTTGTTTTTTCAAAATTGATTATTCTATCATAATTCTTCTCAAACATTTTCCATCACATTAATAAGTTAAAATACTCAATTAGTTAAATTATGTCTGTAGTTTGAAGTTTGAACTAAGGTATTTTGGGTTGATTCTAATGTTGGCGGACTAATCTTTGCGCAATTAAGGACATTAATTTTAGTTGAACATGAGGGGGGTTTTGTCAAAGAATCGTCAATGAAAGACATAGCTGCTGCACACGTATTAGATAAAGAGATTCCTATTTCACTTTTGATGGCTAGTTTAGACCATCCCTTCATGTTGCAACTGTTAATACCAAAAATTGTTCACCTAGCTCTCTATGATCCAAACCATAATTATACATCATTATCCCAACATTATTCCCTTCATTTTGACTTTCACAACTAAAATTCCACCAAAAATGGGCCAAAACATTATTATTCCTTCCCCCATAAATATAGGGAAGTTGAGCATTTATTGTGACATATCCCCACTCTCTCCAAAAAGGACAAAAAAACCCTAAAATGAGAATGGGTCAAAAATCATGGAAAAATACCATGCACAATAAAATACCATGGGTTAAAAAACCATGGATCATCCTATAAAAACATTGTGAAGGTCTCCCTACAAACATTACATTGCATTCCTGAATTTATCAACTTTTCATCAGATTCCCACTTTTTGTCTATCACATCCTTTAGCCACACTATCCCACATTGCATGTCGATTCCTCTCTGTGCAACCCTTAATCCCTTCTTCAGTGACAACCCTTGTTGGAGATACACGAAGACCAAGATCGTGGGGAGCCTACAGACCATTTCCTCAAATGACTGTAGTGGCCCATTTTAAAGGTACTTTTTGTTTTATTGCATTAATTAAATTAAATATTATTGTTGTTGTTATTGCTTATTGCTGCAAGTAGAGGTTAAGAAATCCATTGCACCATGAACTCTACCATTAGATCTGGTTGATCTAGGGTAGGTGCTTTTGTGTGTAGTACGAGAGAAACCCCCACTACAGTTTTGGTGTCTATGTTTCCTCGATCCCCTTGGATCTCTTTACTAGTTTGTTCTACTTGGGTACCTTCAACCATCACAGATTTGACCCCGTTTTGTGCGACCTATTGTGCATAAACCCATGTTTTGTGCAATCTAAGTTTTTCTACTAATTTTCTATCCTGATCGCGACTGTTTTACAGTTCTATGCGACCCCTATGACACCTATTTCCCCGACAGGTGCTACCTGCAATTTTTTCAGTCCTTTGAGGATTTTGAGACCCTTTTCCAGACCCTTTGTCTATGTTCTACCCCTTCCTTGACTATTTCCTTCAAGATCTGATCACTTACAAACCCCTAGTTTGTTTTTTGGTCCTATTTCCCTTGTATGTGAGCCACCTTAGTTGAGCTTGGTAGTTGATACCCCCTGTGTGTTTCCTACAACCTGTTAAGTTCCTTATGCGCTCATTTACTTGTGCACATTTTATTTTCTGGAAGAATTAGTTGTTTTGAAAAATATTTACTATCATTTACTGTTATTTATTTTTCTATATTTGTGTTTCGGTAGTGAGATCGCTGGGGTTTAGACTTTACACATCACACACCCTAAAGTAAACTGCTTGGTTCATGACCCCAAGCTGAGCCTAAAATTTAATTTAACTCAACCAACATTGTAACCTCATTTGAGGACCAAAACAATATTATAGTTAAGTTAGCACACTGGGGATAGGAATCCAAATAACACCCCTTTGCCACTTACATCTAAGACATATTTTTTGTCCATTAGGGTGCCAAAACCCTCTAGTACTTGTTGACACGGTCATGACTAGTCTATCGGAGGTACCCCCCACTTTGCGGTAGTAAGCCACAAAGAAGGGGTTCTGGAAGTCAGGTTGGAATACCACACTCCATTCTACACCAAAGGCTAACCCTTCATAGTCCTCCTCGTGCATTACTAGGACCATATTTGGTGTCGAGGAACAAAAGGATGAAATGCTAGGAAACCACTCTGGATGTGTCATGAACGAGGTAGCCTGATTTCCAATCTCTTAGGGCTCTTGTACCGGAGGTCCCTCTTGGTAGTGGGATTCTCTTAGCTTATTGTTCTTCCACTTTGTATTGTTTGACTGTGGATTTCATCACCTAGTAGAGGATACGATTTGTGAGGGGATTCTATCTTGTAGCTAGGAGTTTGCTTGCACTTATACCCCATAGGTTAGTGCATCATTTTCTTTATAGGTAGTGTTGCTTGTTGGGTTTTTAGTCATTTTTTTATAGAATCGCCTGTTGTGACACGTTGTTGCAGTTTAGTTTTAGAGCTTGATTTTTGTCTTTTGAGCCACCATTTCTCAGCTCTCCTTCTCCACACTCGGTTGAAGTTGGGGGTTTTGATCTTGAATTTGACACTCTTGAGCCTCCATTCATCACATAATGTACTATCATGCATCATTTCTCCACCATGCTACTCACATATACTTAGGGGGAATACCCATCAGTTCGATTCCTTGAACCACCACCATCAGATCCATATTGGACGTCGGTCACCACCTTAAGAGCCTTACACTGCATCTGAGTATGATTCATATTTTTATCAATTTGAACCTACCTTGTTCACCACCCCATCTATCCACATGGCTGGTGTACCTCCCAACCCCTTTAAGGGGGGATGGTTGATAGTGGAATTGTGACCGCTCCACGCGTCATATCGGGTATTTCTTCAGCCAAACCCATAGGTCCTGGTCCTAGTGGGCCCCTCTCCACTGTACACACTGCTACCGGTACACTACCCACTAGTGGTGGACCCACTCTATCCACCATGGTTCATACTGTACCTTCCTTTATACATGGGGGCATCGACCCTTCTACCACCATTTTGACTATTCACACCATTCCAGTGACTACTCCTCTTGTCAAAAGTCAGTTGTACTAACCCCCTTTACACGTAGAAAATACATGCCCATTGGTCCCAACACTATTGCTGGCCCTCCTCGATCTAGTCCAGGTCCTAGTATGCCATTTTTGGCTAGTCTCAACCTGCCTGATTTGGCATGGTTGACAAATGACCCCATCCTTCATGACCCGTTGTGGCCTCCCATGCCTACCAAACTCCCATCATACATCCCTAAGTTTGAGGGAAAGGCGGGAGAAGACCCTCAAAACCACATTATGTCATTCCACTTATGGTGTTCATCTAACAACATAGTGGATGATTCTATTCAATTATAGCTATTCTAGTGCACACTCACTAGTGTTGCAGCCAAATAGTATATTGAGATGCCCCATGCTACTTATCAGGATTTTTCCTCATTGGCCTCAATGTTCCTCTAGTAGTTCTAGTTACTCGTATATTACGATGAGGGCATGGAAATCCTATTATCATGTCGACAGAACAATTCTACCCATACCACTGATAATATCCATGAGTGGAATCATCGTCGTAGCTTGTGTAAAATCCATTTAGATGATAGGATTTTCCTGGATTGGTTTCTCAAAACCTTACTTCCCCCTATCGCCAAGGATGTTGCATCCGAGCGCCCACAAACTGAGGAAGAAACCATCCTCAAGAAAGAATAGTTTGATATTATCTATGCCCAATTGTGTTATCTGTATACCATCATACCCGATGCTCCCCATGCTGGTTCCTAACGTTCAGTTATGCCCGAGGCATTCCATGCTACTTATGGAGTCATTAGATCTATTACCTAGAATCCCCACTTATACATGACCTCTCCTTCGATGTCGCTTCACTCCGAAAACATCCCTAGTGTTGGCCAACTTGGATTTTCCCTTGATTTTTCACGCATAGCAGCTCAATTTGGAGCCACACCTTCATATGCATCTCTCGCACCAGTTCCTCATGTTCATGGAATGAATTGCTTGGCACCTATGTGTAATGGCCATATGGTAGGATTTGCATCCCCTCCAGTTGCTCGTGAATACTACCCACCACCTATGCAACCTACACCTGCTTCTGCCCCAACTCCTCCTGTTCCCGAAGGACATGTCTATGCTCAGCAGAATCTCCCTAATCAACCTGCCCCCAATAACCAACAAGGTCAGGGAAGATGACAACGAGGTAGGAACCAGGGAAAAAACCAACTCAATGAGGTGGCCAACAACCCAACTCTCAGAATAACAATGGAGCCAATTCACCTACATAGAACCCCCAACGTCCACCTAGACCTGGGAAGAACCCTCAATTGCAGACTAACCATATGTGCACCATTTCTGACACTTACGACCATTATACACATAAGTACCCCCATATGAACTGTGTCTGCCACTTGTTACAAGATGACAATCAGAGTGACCCTAATGCGGCTGCTTTAACACATTCAAAACTAGCACCACAAGATCCTTCGCATATGGTGCTGCAGAACCCATTACCGAAACAAGGGATGGTTTCAACCTAACCCTTGGTACAACAAAATACCGCAACCACTCCTGCGGGTCAACCCATTGATCCTGGTGTCCATAACCTTATGACATTATTGTATGATGTCAACTTATAGACTCGACAAAACCAGTATGGCTCCACCACAAAAGCCGTTCATCCCTCAACAACATCTACATCTACCACTCTTGATATGTCCTTACATTTTCTAAGACCCCCCACGGAGGGGACTACCAAAGTCCCATAAGGTTTTATTTTGCTCAAAATGTATCATATTTAACAAAAAGTGAAAATATTCCTAGAATCTTTTGTATTTTAGGCATAAGTTCTCGCTCGTAACTCGGAACTTTGGACCATTGGAAAGCTCTTGAAACTTTCTTTGTCTGGGGAGGTCGTTTTAGTAATAACGCATCTTTTAAAAGATGTTTTCTTACGAAAACAACCACCCCAGACAAATGGTAAGGAATTAGAAAAAAATCAAAACAAAAAAGTTGTAGATAATTTCAATATATTTCCAATGGTCCAAAGTCCTCCCAATTATGAGTTACGAGCAAGATGCTATTTCAAAAATATGAAAGATTCTAGAAATATTTTCACTTTTTGTTAAATAGGATACATTATTGAAGAGGGTAGAATTTTATGCCCTTAGTTCCCTTTGCATTGCGTCACGAACAATCCCATTTCCAGAGCCTCTCTTAATTACACTATAGTCGACGACTTAGCCTAGTCCCCCTCAATCACGTCTTCTTTAGAAGTCCTCCGATCTTGTACTTTGCAACATAAATCTTTGTTATCCATGTTAGGTGCCATTGATCCCTCTGATTACAGATTAATCACTTTTGACTTGGATCAAGGAGAGCACTGGAAGCCATCATCTGTCTCCTTCCAGGTTCCGGTCATGATTCAAAATTTGGTCATTCATCGATGAGGGGACATCCACCTAAGTTATGTCAACCTTTGTTTGGCTGAAACTTGGATCCCCAATCCTTCAACCTTCCACCACCTCCCTTCGAGCTTACGATGGACGCACTGCTCAACCACAAGGCGTTCTCACGAATGTCCAAGTTAGCTGAAAAAACTATGTTGATTGACATTGAGGTTGTTAATGCCCAACTTGATTACAACCTCCTCCTTGGACGTAGTTATATGTATGCAATGCGAGTCATTGCTTCTATCGTCTTTTGACTCTTGATGTTCCCCCATGATGGGAAGATCGTGACAATCGACTAAATGACGTATTAATATCCTAAAGGGATGGGCACCCCAAAACATGTCCTCCCTACTATCGACACAACCATCGACAACATATCCATCCCTTCCCTATTTTCCATTGGTCCAGGCCTCTTTACCAACGCCCCTTTGGAGGACACCTTTTTTTCCCTCCCACCTCCTCCTTTGATGGTTGGAATATCATATATTTGCACTATCACATCCGATAACATTCTGACCTCCTAGCAACCTCAACCGTAACCCCAACCGCAGACCCTAGGTAATTATTGGGGTTCATTCCCTATATACACAATCCCCTTCATCTTTCCACCTTTTGGCATTATGAGTAAGCCATTCATGGATACTCTCAACCTTCTGGGATTCACTTTGGGAATTCCTATGTGGTACCTTGATCCTCCCACCCCCACCACGACACCAGAGATCATGTTGACACTAGTCTAACCTATTGAGATGATGTCACACCCCCCTCCTGGTACGCAACCGACTGCTTCTCCCACTACTTCTTCTCCCCCTCCTCCCATGAAGACTAGGGGGTAAGGCACCCAAATCCCTGACATAAACACGTCCTCCTCCTACATGTGCGTTATGAAATGTCCAAGGCCATGTGACACAAAATTGTCTAGATTTTCCAATCCTTCGCATTGACATGTGCACAATAGTTGAGACCGATGACGCTCCAGTTTTCAATGTACCAACCATACCTGCAGTTAAAAACAAATCTCTATGAACCAACCACCCATGTGCAGTTTGTGGCCTATATGGTCATTATTCTCACCATTTCCCAAACTTATTCGAGTACCGGTCTCTCCTCAGTAACCTTCGCAAGCACTCCCGTGAGTCTGAAATCACTCTCCTTAAGGAGATCCACCCTATGAACTCTTCCTCGGACACTAATAACACCATTTACATGATATCTACTTCCAGTAGTCTTTCCTCCTCATCGAACGTGGAATATCCCTCTGATCTATCTGACACCACTTTTGTTACAACGGAGAGATCCTTGAAATTGCCATTGGTTTTACCCCATTTCATTTAGTCCACGATGTAGAGTTGGTTCTTCCCATTGAATGCTAGATTCCATCTCTCTGCCTTGCCATCGAGCTTCTACCTGATACTTCGTTGTTGTAAAAATTCCTACTTATGCTTGAACAAACTGATGAGGATTTTCGCTTTTCTCTCTAAATGATCGAAGCGACTAAGACCCGATCGAAGTCCCATTATGACTCCCACATCCACCGATGCACCTTTAGTGAGGGGGACCTTGTCCTCGTCTATGGCCAAGCCCATGATAATATTGGAAAGGGAAACTCAAATCCATGTGGTATGGCCCTTATGTCATCCATCGATGTCTTGACAAGAGGACATATCTCCTTGCTGACTCCGATGGTCACCTCTTGAAGAATCCCCGCAATGGGCTCTACCTCAAGAGATTCTACGGCTGAAGTCTTCCACCATGCATAACCTTGTATCATAGTTTTTATTTCTTGTTTTGCATTGTTTTTTCCATGAGTCTTATAGTTTGTTTCCTTGGTTTTTCCATATGCATCCTACCTTACTCTCCTTCATTGGTTTCATTGATGGTGCAAGTAGATGGTCTTCTAATCTCACCTCGACTACATGTATCATTTATTCCCCATCACATGAGTTGATCCATATTGACGGAATGTATGTTTGTATTGCTATCAAAAATTAGGATGAGTATGATGGTATCATTGGTCTCCTGACCGCTGCCCTTAACTTGGGTATTCGTCGCCTCAATGTCTTCCTAGACTCCCAGCTGCTTGTCGCCTGGTCAAATAACTGCTACCAAATACGTGATCCCTACCTCTTTAGAAAGTTCCTACGCACTATACACTTGGTTAGAGATTTCAAATCCATTTCATTCATGCATGCTCCTAGAAGTCTCAACAATGTAGCAGATCAAATGGCTAATGATATTCTAGAGTGGCACATCAATCATCACATATAGGAAATAAAACTGCATCATGCATACATAGGTCATATACATCATATATGCATACTCATAATCATAACAAGAGACTCATAAAAACCCATAAAAATACAAAAACATGCATCCATGTGCATTCATATCATATCATAGTGTTCAGTACAAAATGAGAATCTCCATAGGATTTCTCATTTGATCATATATATCATACAAAATCCCCCATGCTCAAAGCATTGGGGGAAGCATCACATGTTGCTAGTTTGAGCCATCCTCCTCTGACTCCATGTATTCCTCCTCATCTGAGCTCTCCTCCTCCATTGGCATGTCACCCTGTGCCACTGCTCTAACATACTCAAAAACAACCATGATCCTCCTCATCAGAGAGATCCACTCTAGAGGAGATTTATAGCATGCAACGATTAGATTGTCATCTAGGTATTGCCACCCATCATTGGTAACCCCCTCCAATAGCCCTTCCACATCCATCCACAGTGAGTCCAATGTAGAACTCCATTGCCTCCACTTCCCATGAGCAGGTTGATCTAACCCCTTAACCCTTTCCATACATTTTCGCTACCCCGCTGGAGGGTGCGGTCCCACGTCTGCACATGCACATAGTATGTCATCAATATCTATCACATGCATGATATAGATACAAATATGTTGGTAAATTATATATCACTGAAACCACAAAGTGTCATGTATACATACCATCAGGTCCCCAGACCTGTCCAGGAGGTCGAGGCATCTTCGAATCTCGCCGGTAGTCCATCCCCACATATGGAAAGTCCTCTATAAGGATTGGAAGCTACTTTCACTATGAAAAAATATCTTGGGTGATGAAATGCCCCACCAAGGTGCCTCCCTCCCTGATAATTGTCTCACACCACCACCTCATCTGAGGCTCGTGTGGTCCCCCTTGTTTATAGGCCTCCATTTGGTCAACTCTTTCTTCCGTGCACCATAGAGTCATCCGATGTCTGTTTTTCACATCGTTCATACCGTTGGGTTCAGTTTATCGCCCTCTGTCTACTTATGAGACCCATGTCTCATGCTCTCCCTATGATTTTCTGGGCCATCTCTCGGAGTTACCTCGATTTGCATGCCACCACGCAAATCAAACCCTGTATGTATCAACATGTTCATGAGTCATCTACTCCATCCATACTGCAAACTTGGACTTATTTTACTGCCATTCACCGTCTCACTTATGGGTTGTCTTTAAGCTCTTTTCCATCCCTCTCACAAATAAAATATCGTCGAGCAAACTTGGTTTCATTCATGCTCATAAAAGTATTCGAATTACCGTCCAATCAATATAGGTTTAAATTTATTTGGCTTGGTTGGACTACCTACGGAAAATAAGTCTCTCTGCCCCTTTCGGCTAGAAGAGCTCTCCTTTGTACACTTTTATCCTTTTTTGAACTTAGGAGACTACTGTACAAAAAATAGACCCCATTGGATTCTTCTTCCCGTTTTCAGACTCTCTAAACATTAAAACACCATCGAGCATTTATCGTCTTGGGGTTGACAAAAATCCAGGAGATAGTATGATACTGAGCATACTTATATCCCTTCTTCGTGCTCCTTAAACTATGAAGAAGGCCCAAATGTTTCCTTTCGGTGCCCACATATATTGCATATAGTCTCCCATTATGGCATCATTCCCCCCATTGGGTCACCTTTGTTTAGTACTCTACAATGAGTCTCCCTTGGATCCCTTGGATATCACTTGTCCAGTTACTTCCCCAAGTATTCCCCATTGCATTAATCTCTCAGATTCCACCACTATGATTCCCTCCCCATGAGTCAGTATCACCTACTATCAGTTCATCCCTGCCATCATACTTTGAACAAAGGAAGCTTGAGTCCCCCGTAATCCCCTTCCCCTGTTCCCCATTCAATGTCTCAATACCCTTATTTTTCCATATCTCTGGTTTTCCCTCTCATGCTTCTATCAAGGAAACCTCATTGCCTTTGTAGTTGCAGATCTCCCTCTGTCGACATCGACACATCTATTCTATAGGATAGACCTAGAGGTCCCTGTTTCCTAGTTTCATCCACCTCATTGATGAGTTCCTTGGACCACTTGAAAGGAGGCCTTAGTGCCTTTTAGGTTGGTTGTGTCTCACATGCTCGAATTCAACTCCATCATCACACCATCGAGATTCATATAGGGTATAATGATTCCTTCATTATTTGTTTGAAGACCCCAGTTTTCACATGACTCTAGCACATTGGCGACTCTATTTTGGGGACCCATATAGTTTCCTGTCCCTTGTGATTTCCGGGCTGTGTTGGAGACAATGTTCAAAATCCATTCAGTGTCATGCTTCCATGTATCTATAGTACTTGATGATGTTTTTTGTACATCAGAGATTCCGACTCTTAGTCATCGAGTCCATACAGTTGTGTACACCTACAGATTCAACAGAGGATCAGTTTTTGTGATATTGCATTCCATGAGAATTCCATTGTTCCTATGTACTAGTTCTTCAGATCAATATATGTATTTAGCCTCCCATTGAGGACACCATTATGTACTTCTAGTTGTATATATTTATTGGCTCCCATTTTTTTAGCCTCAATACCTATTTGTATATTGAGACATTGATATGAGCATGGGTATGCCCACCTCGTCCATATATATGTCTTATATTATATGTACCTCATCCATTTTTTATAAGTAATACAAACCAAAAGCCACTACGGTTCGAATGAGGAAACTCTGACTCCTCCATGTCTCCCTCTGGTTTCTCCACCGTTGTCACAATTTCTCCCTTGATCTTATGATGTCTATAGAGTATACGATGAGCTCCTGCCCTCACACATTGGGGGCAATTTTTTAACACCAAAAATTGTTCACCTAGCTCTATATGGTCCAAAACATAATTATACATCATTATCCCACCATTATTCCTTTCATTTTGACTTTCACAACTAAAATTCCACCAAAAATGATCCAAAACATTATTATTCTTTCCCCCATAAATACAGGGAAGTTGAGCATTTATTGTGACATATCCCCACTCTCTCCAAAAAGGACCAAAAACCATAAAATGAGAATGGGTCAAAAACCATGGACAAATACCATGCACAATAAAATACCATGGGTCAAAAAACTGTGGATCACCCTATAAATACATTGTGAAGGTCTCCCCACAAAAATTACATTATATTCCTGAATTTTTCAACTTTTCATCAGATTCCCACTTTTTGTCCATCACATCCTTTAGCCACACTATCCCACGTTGCACGTCGAGTCCTCTCTGTGCAACCCCCTTATTTGGTGACAACCCCTTGTTGGAGATACACGAAAACCAGGATCATGTGGATCCTACAAACCATTTCCTCAAATGGATGCAGTGGCCCATTTTAAAGGTACCTTTTGTTTTATTGCATTAGTTAGATTAAATATTATTGTTGTTTTTATTTCTTATTGCTGCAAGTCGAGGTTGAGAAATCCCTCACACCATGAAATTTACCGTTAGATCTAGTTGATCTAGGGTAGGTGATTTTGCATGTAGTAGGGAAGAAATCGCCACTACAACAACTACTCATGAAGCCTCAAGTTATCCATCAATTTCTTAGGTAACTCTCTTTTATGTTTGATCTCCTTGCATTTACTTCAATATTTTCTATTCTTTGTGTGAGTTTAGTTCCATACCTTACTTAAGATCCTTGTAAGTCCAAGGTAACTCGGAGTGTCTAAATATGTCCAAATTAGACCTATATAGTTTCCAAAGAGAACCAAGCACATACAAAAGATGAAATACTACTGCAAGATCAAATTAAGGATTCCACTAATCAACTGACAATTTTTCTAGTTGATGATAAATTATCACCTTTGGCATTAACATCAATCACTTTATAGTTTATTCTTATCCCAGATAAATCTATGTTCTATTCTCTTTTAGCTCCTGCATAAGCTCTTTTGCCTCTTCAACAAGCACCTTAAGCATGCACAGGTGCAATGAAATTCCCATTAATATAAATATTTTACTGTATAAATGATTTTATATTCACATAAATATATTGTTCCTCATTATTCATCGTCTACCCTAAATATTCTATAATAGTGAGATTTTTTGTTTTGTTTTTGCCAACCAAATGACCTATGGCTCCCATGGTACTGAGACACTTTCTTGAAGCTTCATCAAAGTGTAATCTATGAAACCCTTCCAAGATTACATATTCCTTTGGGTCCATCACCTTGGGTTTTGGTTGGTACTCCCTTAAATGTTGGAAGTAGTCAAATGGATGTAACAATTTCCCTTCTTTCCACCCCAGTCTTCTTTACTTTTAGACTTCTTGTTGAACATAAGATAGAATTTATCAACTAGCCAAACAATCTCAATAGTTAAACCAATCTAAGCAGTTCTTCAAGTACCACTCTATTTCTTGTTATCCATACAACTAGAAGGAAACTTGGGAAGAAATTGTGAATGAGTCTGCAGACATTCTTAACTCTTAATCCTAAAGGACAAGCATCATCCTAGCCAAGGAAAATCTTGTGTTCATCACAAGGTCCCAACCCACCATTTCCCAATCTTCCCTCACATATTCACATTGGATGAAGGGGTGGACTGTGTTCTCCTCCTCCTTTTGCATAAAATGCAAGGAGAGCATCCAATAAAGAATTTCCTGTTCAAAACGTCATATGTTAGCAACTTCTTATGCAACAAAAATTACATAATGCATATTTTACTTAGGAAATTCTTTTGTAATTAAAGTAATCTTTGAATGTTATTGTCTGTGTTTTCTACCAACAGCTCCCTTGGAAGAGTAATGGAACCCCAATTCAGTTTCTAGTTTTCTTCCACACTAGGCTATTTTCTTCCCTTGAAGTGACTATAATGTATATGTTCATGGGAATAGACAGCATGCCATTATAATATTTCTTTAGGGATTTGATCCATAAACGACCAATATCTATGTCTGTCAAACTCTAGTTCTTGACTCATGTTAGTTGGTTGATATTCTATGCCATTGTGTGAATTCTCTTGGGTATATATGCTTGCATCCTTCCAGTTTACAAGAGTATCCCACCACACCATGAATGGTCAAAACTAAACCGCAACACCCTTTCCTACTACCATCAATTTGTTATGTTGGTTGGTAACTTGTCACACACTATGTTACATAGGGCTCCCTTTCTTGTCTAGGATTTGAACAGTGTAGTGAAAGTATATTTCCTTGAAGCTTCCACCAAACACGTGACAAACAATAAACGTCTGAGCTAACCATAGAGGCCATAGTCCCAACCATTGAAAATCCTGCAATAAATTCAGGCAACATGGTATTAGAGCTTGAAAATACTAAAAACGCAGAAACTCACACCCATACACAACCACCTCACCAAAGTTGTATCACTGATTGTTGAGTCCTCTATCTACAAGATAAATAACAGAGATAAAGCCCCGTTGGACACATAATGCGATTGAAAATATATAGGAAATATTCTTGAGGAATTATTATTAATGTTCTTAGAATCTCCAACGTACCAAGTAGCAATCAATTTCCTTATGTTATCAAAGGGAATAATTTGAATCCTTGCGAGTGTTCAAAATAGGCTTGTATCACTCAAGAATTTTCACATTTTATTGTCCTACACCCTTATTTGATAGTTCTTTGTTCTTCTCACTACATGTAGTAGAATATCCCACCATTATTCCTCATCTTCTCCTCATGAAGTGGTCTACTTCCCATGAACTGCCAAGATTACACCATCTATTGTCATTGCTCATAAACCTACTGGAGTTATACTCTTATCATATCCACAATGCTTATATTCTATACATTGTGGTTGAGAGATTTACTATTGGTCATAAAAAAACCAAAAAGTACAAAAACATGACCTCCAAAATAGGCTCACAAATATTCTATAGGTGATCAGTACGAAAACAATGCAAATCCTTTAGAAAATGATAACTAAATGTTGGTTTGGATATGAAATTGGCAATTCTTAATATCATAATTAGGTCTAATATATTAGTAGGGTTTATGTCTATGATCTACTCCATCCTTGATCAACTTCTTCATATGACCAAAGTAAGGGGGTTTCTTAGATTTGTTGAGTACTTCCATTTTTAGGAACTCTTCTAAGCCAGACTACTCCACATGTAACATGTAATAGAACTATGTACTTTACTTTTGCAGAAGTGAAAGCAGTTGTTTCCTATTGCTTATTAGTCCATAAAATGGCGTATGTAATGAAAATCTCTTAGAGAAAATGCTCGATTTAGGTTTTAGAAACATACAAAATATGTATGTACATGTCCATGTTGCATGCATGTGCTTGTTCACTATTTCCTTTTTGTTAGCTTCAGTCTATAATGTAAGATTTTTGTCGATCATCCATATACTTGTTTTCACTTTTTAGTTTCATATCCTAACCTACATTTTCCTTCCTTCTCATTATGTTGTCAAAATCTCATCCAAAAGATATTGTAAATGGATAGTTGTTAGTTGGTACTTCTCTATTATATAATTTACAACAATGTGAGAGTCTCAAAAATATTTAAAAAGGGGTTATACCCTTTTTCCAAATGAAAATTCAAGACTAACAGCAAATCCGAAAGAAAAGGAAGTGATATCTGCGGTAACCATGGCATAAAAAGATTTGAAACTATGAGTGGAAACTCAGGGATATGAAGTAGATACTATATACCATATGGAAAAGAGGTTGAAATAAGCCGGGAAAGGGTGTAAAATCCTATTGTAAGAAATTAAAAAGGAGAACACAAGTATATGAAGTATTCAAGAGACAATGATAACTTATAGTTTGGACGATAGCTATTCTGGCATGTTAGAACTTTAGAAAACTCTGGATAAGAGAATGATATCATAAACTAAGTGGTATCACTTTTTTCCAGAAATCCTTATCAATCCTTTCTCCATCAAAGAATCCCCAGATGTTCTCTCTAGAATTCCTCAATATTTGCACTTGTTTAGTCAATGGTATTTTGTTGACATAGTTATAAATACTTTTGTTAGTGGTGGCACAATATTTGAACATCAAATATTGAGGATCAAGTCCATATCCTACAAGTGCTACGATTTTCGACATTTCAACACATCACAAGGCCTAAAAATGCAAATCTTTGTAACCATATGCAGTATTTTGTACATATTAATATAATATTTTTTTAAATTTCTTTGTACAATAAAAACACCTTGATGCAGACTAGCAGTCAACATCATATAATAAGTTATGTATTATGGTTTGGTTTGATAGAGATGAATAGTTTTGTATTAACCACTCTCAAAGTGGATTAGTGGGCACATAAATAGTTCATTACTCAGACGGCATTTAGGATTTCTCTATAAAATCTAGACTCCAATGCAATTTCTAGTTAACTTGCAACATTAAATCATACATTCATACTGATAAAACTAACAAGATTAAGACATGCAGATGGAAAAACATGTAGAATTATGGTTTTCAAATCATTGCAGAGGAACCTTGAATGATCTAATCATTTAGAAGGGCCCCTCTTTGTGAAACACACCCAAAATTAAAAAATATATTTGGGGTTAAGAAAACATAAACAATGCATTGGTGCGAGACATTTACATTATAACTTTATTGTCTCTTCTATCTAGTAAGTATCATCCAACTTTAAGGAATTTATATCCTGACTATTTGGGTTAGAAGTCGGAAGATTATAGAAAGGTGTACATCCTATTGAAGAGAAGCCATCTTACAGGGAAACTGAGGTGTTGCTGTACATATGTCTCAACACTATTCGAATGATTGTATGGACTGCACACACACACACACACACACACACACACACACACACACACACACACACATATATATATGTACAAAANCAACATTGTATTCAACCTACAAGTTTGTTGGTCGATCCTCTCCCTACAGATATGCTTTCTCTCTTCTCTCCTGTTCTGTTTTCCCTATCTAACAAAACTTTGTTCAAACACTATCTTGAACTTCTTTTATACTTGATCTAAAAATATTTTCAAATCTATTATCCAAAACATGAAACCTCTCAAGCAAGAAATGAGAACAAATAATTGGGATCCTTCACCTTTGAGTGGGTTTGTGAGAACTAATAATTGGTCTTGAGGCCTTAACAAAGATCAATAAATGAAACTAAAAAATTGGATTTAAGAGGTTTCTTATTAGGAGCAAGGGACTTCATGGCCCTTTAGCCACAATATATTCCTTACGAGTCCTTGAAACTAGACACAATTGAGGGAGGAAATCTAGGCCTTATTCCTTAAAGCAATATTTAAAACATCCAACTTTAAAGATCATACCTGGATAAATGAAAGATGACCTCATGAGCATATCATTGCCTTGCTAGTGGGTATAATGGAACCATTAAAGCGTTTAAGAACTAGGTACATGTATTTGGGCCTAAAATATCATTGGGGTAAAATCCTAAGCCTTAGGCCCTAAATGAATATTAGAGGAATCCAAACCCAAAAAGGAATCCTTGATCCAAAACAAGTAATATCCTAGTGGGGATATTTGACCTTGAGCTGGGGATAACAAGATTTAGACCATAAGTTATGGCTTATAAATACCTTATCATGATTAAGGGAGGAACACAGGTCATGTCCCTAAAGGAAGCTTTCATGCATCCAAGGCCAAAAACAACATCTCAACTAGTAGGCATGACATCCCAAATGGATCATTCACCTTTGAGTGGGTTTTTGAGAACTAAGAACTGGTCTTGAGGCCTTGACTAAGATCAATAAATGAAACTAAAAAAATAATGGAGTTAAAAGGTCTCTTATAGGGAGAAAGGGCCTTCATTGCTCTTTATATACAAGATATTCCTTTAGAGCCTAATGACATGTTTTCCTCACCTAACTAATGCTTAAAAACCCCTAATGATTCCCATTTACTCACTTGGAAACTAAATATACACTTAAAGGTTATTTTTTTTGGTTTGATGCATTGTTTTTTGACTTGAATACCCATAAATTTCCTTAGGGACTAAGGAGGTAGGCTATCTACTAATACCATGTCTAAGACCCCAAGACCCATACCTAACTTAATTAAAACCTCACAATGGGATTGGTATCTGCACTTAAAGGACAATATTACTCTTAAGATGGCATGCTTGGTGGTTTTGATTTTCGTTGCTAGCCCTTGATTCTTAGAAGCTTACTCTAAGGTTAAAGGCCTAATTTTTCTCCCATGACCATGTCTAATACCCCACAACCCATACATGGTGCTTGAAACATTGTAATATCGTGCATAACTCTTTGAGGTAACGATCTTATAGGAGATTCTCTATGGTGCTTGTTGATTTTGTTGATGGCCCTTGAACACTTAAGTTATATTTAGGGTCTAAGGCTCGATTTTCCTCCCTTACCATTATTAACGTCAAAACTTATAATGACGTCAATATCTCGACTAAAACGAGAAGGATCCCTTAAAATCTAATGTGTGGTGGTTTGAGGCATGATTCTTGGACATGGAGACTTAGAAGATATTTTTAAGGCCCAAGCATCCACCCTAGCCATCTCTGGGTCCCCAAGAGCCAATCCTGATGCTCAACAAATACTTACGAAAAGTGCCATTCCCACTCATTGGTGAAGGAAACATTGAGGAGGTCATGTGTGGTGGTTTGAGGCACTATTATTGGCCTTGCATGACTAGGAGATTCTTTTAGGTCGTTCAACATAAGTTTCCTCACCTAACCATGTCCAAGACCATAAAAATCACACTTGGTGATCAAAAAATCCTAGTGGTGGACATCAATACTTTCAAATAGATATTATTACTACCTTGAGAGAGAGAGAAAATATTAATACCCTTAGTCTTGTTGGTCCTGTGGGTAAAAGGTATTCATTCCCCACATTTATGGTTCACCATGGTCTTTTGGGTATTATGGTTGCCTTACCACCTTGATTTTGACCCTTAGTTGACTTTTTGTCCTTTTTGTCCTAGTGCCCTTGTTTTATGTAGTACCTTGACCACCTTTGGTATGATGACTTAACCTTATAACTTTTATTGTTTTATTATTGTGTGACCATATGACCTTTCGTACTATATTCTAAGTCAACCTAATTTTATTTTATGTTTTTATTGGTAACTATCCTAAATATTAGGATTATCTAAGTGACCCTTGTAAAAAGGCTTGCTAAGATTATAAATTAAGTTTATAATCTCATTCTTGGATGTATCTTGACATAATAAAAGTTCAGATCTGATCATTTTTTGCTTGAGAACTTGTTGCTACTGGTGTGTGCTTGACGCCTATGGTTGCTGCAGATCTAATTGGGTATTTTTGGGGTTTCTGTTGCTCCTATATTCTTGTGAACTGAACCATGATTGTGTTATCCATCCTTGAGCAGATTCGTGATTGTATATTGAGTAATGGACTATTTGTGTTATCATTAGACTAGGTTGTGAGTTGTTTTGTCACCTCTTTAACTGGTCATGACTATAGCTATTTTCTCCTAGAAATCCATGATCTATTTTGTGACCTATTTTGCTATGTCGTCACTGCTGGGAGCCTTTAAGGATAAATCATGGTTGTGGATTTAACCTCTTACTAGTTCATGATTGCTGGGGGGATTTAAGGATGGGATGCGACTGTTTGTAATCCCTTTAAGGGATGTGAGTTATTTGTTTAAGCCCTCCTTAAGTGGGTCGTGGAATGTTTGACCTTTCCCTGGCTGGACGTGACCTCTCTAGTAGGTCGTGACTATGTATATGACCTTCTCCTGAGCCATGGGCTACTTAATCTCTCTTCTATTGAGTTGTGACTGTATCCATGTAGGTCGTGACCTTCTCTGCTGAGCCGCAACTTTGTTATTACTTTCCCCCTTATGGACTGTATAGTTTTGAAGATGTGATTTGCTTCTACTGTTAGAATGGTACCGTGACCTCTTACTACTTTTAGACTGAGGATGTAACCCTTAATGTTAGCTCATGTTGGAAGCTTGAATTATTTGAATATTACATACATGAGCTGTGACTTGTTGGTTGCTTTAGACTTAGGTTATGACACTGTTTTAAGTGGGACAAGACCTCTTACTGTTGTATAGGGTCTTCAATCTAGGTGAGTAGGATATATTATAAGTATTGTATGTTTCTAACCTAAACCTACAACACTCTAATCCTCTCTCTCTCAAGGTATGACTTCTGACAGCTTGTCCTTATAGTGACAAGAGTTGATTCAAAACGTCCGTGCATAAGGCAGATCCAAACAAGAGACATCTAGCATTGATATTGTTCTTAATTATTGTTCATTAGTTTAACTTCATTGTTACTATTTATTTTTTGTACATTTCAATTGGTAAACCATCTCAAGGACTAACTTTAACGTAGTGACGAATGGAGTGTTAAAGTTGAAAGAGATGAAAATTATGTTTGAATTTAGTGCAGCAGTTTTTTTTGGGATCTAACATTGTTTTTAGTTCTGTTTATGTATTAAAGTATACAATTTTAATTTTTTCTTATATTAAATCCTAACCTAACCCTAAATTTGAAGAGTATAAAGGAGTTAACCTAAGGAAACTTAAATTTATTCAGTTTTCTGTTAGAAGAGGTGTACCTATGTGTGATTCTATGGAGATCCTAGAATATTGTACTTTTTATAGAAAGAAAGGAAGATACCTATTGGTTTATCCCACAATACTGAGATGGGGGGGGGTGAATCAATATTGTCCATTTTTCTTTAAAATACACAAAAATCAACAATTAAGACACTAATTTTATCGTGGAAACCTCAAAAGAGAAAACCACAAACAAAAACTCATTAATAAGATTAATTTACAAAAAAAATTATCTGCTACTACAGAAAGGATGTAAACACACCCTAGGATTTTCCTGTAACTATAGACAGGGATGCTACAACACCCCCATGGTTTTATGCTTGCTCCAATAGACAAGGATGCTACGAAACCCTGTTCTCTAGCTACGACTGGAAGGAGGATTCGACCCCTTGTAGACCTGTGGCATGCCCTAGCACCACCCTACCACCCTATTCCGATTTTCTCAGACTTTTGGAACAGTTTGTAAACTATTCAATTTGGACTCTATCAAACTTGCTAACAAAGATCCCAATTCTTTACACATTCATTTATTTAAATACCTTATACCTATTTCGTATCAACACATCTCTCAATAGTTCTCTTTCATTTTGGGTCGTGATTGTTTACTTACATACACAACCAATCGTCATCTACCCATTCAACCATCGCATCACTTCAGCAAAGGCACCGTTTCATTCTTCCAACAACTCAGAATTCATTTCCACAGCCATGTTTATCGTTTTCTGGTGCTTCTGTAATATTCTTCATCAGAAACAATATGGACAGTTGATATCCTCTACAGATTTCCTTTTTAAATCATATTTCTACACCAAGTTTCCATTTCAATGATTCCCAACCGTTGATTTTCATCGGGCTTCTCCTTGATTGTCGATCTCCAGATTGCGGGATGTGAGATACGAGATGTGGGATGTTGATTGTCCACTTTTTTCCTTTCCACATTGCAGAATGTAGAAGTTAGTTTTCCACCGTTGATCTTCATCGGGATTCTCCTTGATCGTTGATCTCCATATTGCGGGATGCGAGATGTTGTCTGTCTTCTTTTTCCTTTCCGCACTGTAGAATGCGGAAGTCGATTTTCTACCATTGATATATTTTTGGTAGAACTAATCTTACCGTCTGATCTTTTGCAGAACTAATATAACCCATTCGATCTTGATTGTTGCAGAAATGACCACCGGCGTCGGAACTAATCCTTAACTGTCAGATCTAGTGCGGGACTAATGTAAGCTATTCGATCTTGATCTTTTGCGGAAATTTGTCACTTCTCACGCGTTTAACCTCTACGCTAGTTTATTCAGCAAGAAAATTGTGAGCCGTTGATTTACTTGGATGATCGATCAAATTTTCTATAGGGTTATTCGTTTATCATCCAACCTACAACTTGCAACAGGGTTATTCCTTTGTTGTTTTGTTGGTTTCATCCTGCCACTATATCTTTGAATTTTGTTAACAATTCTGACATCAATAACTTCCTTTGTTATTCTTCTAGTTTCAACCTGCCACCATATCTTGACTTTCGTTAATAGTTTTGACATGAATGACAACTATTTTACTCAACAATCTCCCCCTTTGGCATTGATGGAAATATCTTCAATCATTCTCCCCCTTTGACACCAATGACAAAGAAACCTCTCTGTCTGACAACTCCCCCTGTCATCATATCTCCATTGAGATTGCACTTCCTTCTCTTAGTGCTTTTGTAAAGGAATTACTCCCATCTTCTATCTAAGACGTTCAAAGGCTTCCCTAGGTAGTGCTTTGGTGAAAATATCAGCAATTTGTTCTTTTGTGTGAATGTATTCTAATCTAACAGCTTTTTGAGATACCTATTCTCTTAGGTAGTGATACTTGATTGGTATATGTTTCGTCTTAGAATGCATGATGGGATTTTTAGACATATTTATAGCACTGGTGTTATCACAGTTGATCACTATTAGATGTTCATATTTTACAAGTAGATCTTCCAGGGTTTGTTTCATCCAAACAACCTAAGTACAACATGAGGTGACAACAATATATTCTGCTTCTGCTATGGATAGTGAAATGGAGGATTGTTTTTTACTTGACCATGATACTAAACAATTTCCTAGAAAGAATGTTGTTCCACTAGTAATTTTTCGATCATCAATACTTCCTGCCCAGTTTGCATCAGTAAATGCTTTCAAGGTAAAGTATTTTCCTTTTGGATACCATAAACCATACTCCATGGTACCTTTTAGATATTTGAAAATCATTTTTACTGTTGTTACATGTGTTTCTTTGGGAGTTGACTGGAATCTAGCCACCAATCCAACAACTTGCATCACATATAGTCTTGTGGCTATCACATATAATAGACTGCCAATCATGGATCTAAACATGGTATGATCTACTTGTAGAGATTCATCATCCTTTATTAACTTGCAACCAGTGACCATAGGAGTACCAACAGGTTTGGAATCTTCTATTTTAAAAAATTTCAACATATCTTTGATGTACTTAGTTTGAGAGATGAAAATTCCTTCGTCTATTTGGTAGACTTGTAATCCCAAGAAGAAAGTCAATTCACCAAACATTGACATTTCAAATTATTTCTTCATTTCAGAGGAAAAATACGCACTTAGGATTTGAATATTTCTTCCAAATATGATATCATCCACATAGACAACAACAATGCTCATATTTTTATCTTCGATCTTTAGGTAAAGATTACTTTTAGTGGCTCCTCTTTTAAAACCTTGTTGTTTCTAGTAATTGTCTAGTCTTGAAAACCACACCCTTGGATCTTATTTGAGACCATAGAGTTCCTTCTTCAGTTTATAGACATAATCCTTTTTTTCTGACAAGAGAAACCCTTCAGGTTTTTCAATACATACTTCCTCTTCTAGTTTACCATTCATGAATGCAGACTTGACATCCATTTGATATACTTTGAGATTTTTATGGCATGATAGTGCTAAAAACATTCTTATTGATTGAATTCTTACTAGAGGAGCATAAGTTTCTTCAAATTCAATACCTTTCACTTGGGAATACCCCTTACAAACCAATCTTTCTTTGTTCCTTATTACTTGTCCATCTTTATTGAACTTGTTTTTGAAAATCCATTTGGTTCCTACAATGTTCTTATGTTCAAGTCTTGGGACAAGTTCTTAGGTCTCATTTTTCTCAATCTGATCTAGTTCTTCATTCGTGGCTTTGACCCATTCATCACTTTTGCTGGCTTCTGTAAATTTCTTGGGTTCAACTATTGAGAGTAGGGCTTGTTCAATACTTGGTATATGTCAATACTTGGTATTTTTCTTCTTGTTATGACTCCAACATTTTTATCCCCCATGATCTATGACTCTGGATGATTCTTTTGTATCCTTCTAGAAGGAGTTTTAGTGTCAGGTCTAGGGAAGTCTTCTTCATCTTCCTGTGTGTCTTCTTTCTCTTTGTTTTCTTCTTCGTTATGAATGCTCTCGTCCTTTTGCAAGTCTGTTATTTCATCATCACATGTATTTTGAATACTGTCAAGGTTTTTATCCTTGGTTTTATATCATCTACTTTCACATCAATAGTTTGTACAATTTTATGTAACCTTTTATTGTAACACCTATATTCTCTTTTGGTGGATTAGTATCCTAGAAAGATTCCTTCATCAGTCCTAGAGTCGAACTTTCCAAGGTCATCCTTGTTTCTTTTGATGTAACAATTACTGCCAAACACTTTAAAATATTTGACTGAGGCTGGTCTCCCATACCACAATTCATAGGGGGTCTTATCCTTATTCACTATGAGTTTCCCTCTGTTAAGTATGTAGACAATTGTGTATACAACTTCTCTCCAAAATGAATCTAACAATTTTTCTTCATTAAGCATTGTTCTGGCAGCTTCTTGGACTGTTCTGTTTTTCCTTTTAATAACCCCATTCTGCTGAGGAGTTTTTGCAGATGAAAATTGTCTCTTAATTCCATGGCCTTCACAAAACTCATTGAATTCATTTGAATTAAATTATCCCCCGTTATTTGATCTAAGACACTTGATTTTCATACCTGACTCATTTTCAGCCATTTCCTTGAAGATTTAAAATTTTTCAAAAGCTTATGATTTTTCTTTGAGGAATGCCACCCATGTCATCCTTGTGTAATCATCAATGAGCAACATGAAATAGTGATCTCCTTGCAGGATTTTAGTTCTAGTTGGTCCACATAGGTCGGTGTGTATTATTTCTAGAGTGTGTGAGGACATATGTTCTTTTATTTTAAAGCTAGCTCTGGTTTGCTTCCCATGTTGACAATGTTTACACATAGAGTTTAGAGGAACTACAATTTTTGGTAGATCTCTTACAGCTTCCTTCGTGCTTCTTTTATCAAGATTGTCAAAACCTAAATGTCCCAATCTTCTGTGCCATAACCAACTTTCGTCTACCATACTTAAGTAACATTGGTTTTCATTTTCCAAGATGTATACATTGTTTTCATTTCTCATAGAAATGCCAAGGACCTTTCCTAATTCCTTATTCATTATTTCACATTTTTCTGAGTCAAAGATACAAATGTGTCCTTGTTCGCATGTTTGACTTACGTTGAGAAGATTAGGTTTGAGGTTTTCAACTAGCAAAAAATTTCCTACTTTGATCCTTTTGTTGACAATAACTGTTCCTTTGTCGATTATTTTGGAGGACAGACTGTCTCCAAAAGTGAATTTTCCCTTATTGTATTTTAGTGTTATGAATTTGCTTGGGTCACCGATCATATGTTTTGAACAACCACTGTCCAAGCGCCATAATTTTTGGCTTTCGATTTCACATAAAGCAATCATGGAACTTTCATTTTCTTCCTTTTCTCTCCAATACTTCTTTTGTTTGGTGTTCTGGGATTTGTTTGCAACAATAGTCCTTGTAGGAGTCTTCAGTTTACAATCTCTTGCCATATGTCCATGTTTATTATGCTTATAACATTCTGTCATATTTTTGGAGTAGTGTAAAAAGATTCTTATTTCCCTTCGACTTATTGCTTAATGGCTTCCTTTTGTATTGAAAAACCTTTCTTTTAGTTTTGCAATTTAAATGTTTATGAAAAAAATTATTACAAGAAAATAAGTGACCTAAAAATATCTGTAGATATCTATTTGGTCTCTTGGGTGCTATATTATTTCTATTTTTGTCTTGAGAAATTAAGCCTGCTTTCTTTCTTCCTTCCTTTTCAGCTAGAGTCTTTATTACTTCAGCATAGCTTTTCTTGCTTCCTTCTTGTTTGGTGATAGGATAAATCTATGGCTTCTTCTCTTTTCCAAACCCCAAACCAGACCTATCACTTGATGGTATTTGGCTACTTAGAATGTCATGTAGAACCCTTGAGCTATTCTCAAATTTTGATTTGATAGATCCTTCATCAAGCTTTCTCTTGAATTGCATGATTTCTTCTGCAAGCTTTTCAGACTCCTGTATTCTTCTTTTGAGTTGCAGGTTTAGGTCATCCTCAAACTTTTTGGCATCTAGAAGTTGAGCTTCCAACTGACCGATGATAAGATTTGTTTGTCTATTCTTTTTCCTACATTTCTCAAGTTATTCAAGGGCGCTAACAAGTTTAGCTCATAGGTCTACATCTCCTTCTACATATGAGTCACTATTTGAGGCTTGAGCATCTAGGCCCATAAACAAAACTTTAGTTTCTTCAACTTCACTTCCATCTGAATCTTCGTTGTCTTCCATGGTGTAAACAATTTTATTTTTCCCATAGGGTTTTTTCTTGTTTCCTGGTTTACCCTTTTTGAACCTTGAAGTTTCCTTTTCTTCATTCTCATCTTGTCTAGTGTAGGTGCATTTAGAGGCAAAATGTCCAATATTTCCACGGTAAAACTACTTTAAAGGTAACTTCCCCTTGTATTTTCTAGTCCCTCTCTCAAGTTTATTAATGAAAAGAGCTTCCTCATCATTTGGGTTTTCTGATTGATTGTTTAAGGAGGCTTTAAAAGCTGCTTCTTTTCTTGAAGATCCATTTTGTCCTGTTCTCATCTCATACGCAGTGATAATTCCATGTAACTCATCCATTTTTACCTTTTTAAGATCATGTCATTATTTTAAGGTAGATACCTTTGGGTCATATCTCATTGGTAATGTTCTTAGTACCTTTCTTACCACTTCCTTTTCTTTTAATTTTACTTAAGCCCTTTTATCGCATTAACAACTTCATCTACATGTAGAATGTATTCACCAATATTCTCTTCTTCTTTCATTTTAAGACTTTCAAATTGACCTTTATATGTTTGAATTTTAGATTCTTTGACCTTAGACTCTCCTCCATAGATAATTTTCAACTTGTCCCAAGTTTGTTTGGCACATGTGCATTGCATAACTTTAGTAAATACAAGTTTGTTAAACCACTCAAGATTGCGTTTAGGGATTTGGCATTACCTTCCTATTCACCTAGTTCAACTGTGTCTGTAGGGTATTGGTTTGATATTTTCAGCTCCTTTTCTGTTGCTGCCCAAACCTTCCATCCCAGGGACATCAGATAACACCTCATTCTTACAGTCTAATAAGCATTATTTTATCCCGTAAATAGTGGAGGTTTGTTAGTGGCCAATCCTTCTTGTTGATCCATTGTGATTTTGGATGGGATATTCCTTCCAGTAGTTAAACTATTATGAAGGAACCTCGCTATGATACCAATTGTTGGTTTTATCCCACAATACTGAGAGGGGGGGTGAATTAGTATTGTCCTTTTTTCTTTAAAATACACAAAAATAAACAATTAAGACACATATTTTATCGTGGAAACCTCAAAAGAGAAAACCACCAACACAAACTCATTAATAAGATTAATTTACAAAATTGTTTATCTGCTACTACAGAAAGGATGTAAACTCACCCTAGGATTTTCATGTAACTACAGATAGGGATTCTACAACACCCCTATGGTTTTCTGCCTGCTCCAACAGACAAGGATGCTATGCCACCCCGTTCTCCAGCTACAACTGGAAGGAGGCTTCGACCCCCTGCATACATGTGGCTTGCCTTAGCACCAACCTACCACCCTGTTTTGATTTTCTTAGACTTTTGGAACAATTTGTAAACTATTCACTTTGGACTCTATCAAACTTACTAACAGAGACCCCAATTATTTACACATTCATTTATTTAAATAGCCTATACCTATTTCGTATCAACGCATCTCTCGATAGATGCACTCTTTCATTTTGGGTCATGACTATTTACTGACAGACACAACCAATCATCATCTACTCATTCAACTGTCGCATCACTTCAGCAAAGGCACCATTTCATTCTTCCCACAAATTAGAATTCATTTCTGCAACCCTGTTTATCATTTTCTAGTGCTTCTATAATATTCTTCATCAGAAACAATTTGGATAGTTGATATTCTCTACAAATTTCCTTTTTAAATCGTATTTCCACACTAAGTTTTTGTTTCAACAATTCCCAACCATTTATTTTCATCGGGCTTCTCCTTGATCATCGATCTCTAGATTGTGGGACGTGGGATACAGGTTGCAGGATGTCGATTGTCCGCTTTTTGCCTTTCTGCAAACTCCTTTCCACACTATGGAATGCGGAAGTTAGTTTTCCATCGTTGTTCTTCATCGGGCTTCTCCTTGATCGTTGATCTCCAGATTGCGGGATGCTGGATGTTGTTTGTTCACTTTTTCCTTTCCATAAACTCCTTTATGCATTGCAGAATGTGGATGTTGGTTTTCCACCGTTGATATGTTTTTGGAGGAAACTAATCTTAGCCATCTGATCTTTTACGGAACTAATATAACCTGCCCGATCTTGATTGTTGCGAAATAAATTCTGGTCATTGTAACTAATCCTTAATCGTCGGATCTAGTTCGGGACTAATGTAAGCCATCTGATCTTGATCTTTTCCGGAACTTTTTCACTTCACACATGTTTAACCTCTGCACTAGTTTATTCAACAAGAACATTGTGAGCCATCGATTTACTTGGATGATCGATCAAATTTGTGATCAAATTTTCTATAGGGTTATTCTTTATCATCCAACCTACAACCTGCAATAGGTTTATTCCTTTGTTGTTCTGCTGGTTTCAACCTGCCACTATATCTTTGACTTTTGTTAATAGTTCTGACATCAATAGCTTCCTTTGTTATTCTGCTAGTTTCAACCTGCCACCATATCTTGAATTTCGCTAACAGTTTTAACATCAACGACAACTATTTTACTCAACACTACCTACACTCCCAAGCAAGAAAAGAAAATAGATTGGAGAGGTCACTCATTAGAGGAAATTTGGGGTCTAAAATGGGCCTTATAAGAAAACGTGCCAAAATAATTTTTTGTGAGTTGGAATTCAAGAACCAATAGAATTTCAATA
>LPNX010048061.1:546574-667119 GCA_001517045.1 Pseudotsuga menziesii
TTTTAGTGAAATATCAAGATATAATTTGAAGACTGTTTTTGACAAGTTGGGTGTATTTTTTCCCACCACAGTTACGTTTATGACTAGTTGGGTGTATTTTTGGATACCACAATTACAAGAGGAAGTCACATAATATCAAGTTATTCACACACGTAGAGATAGACACATATGTTCTTTAAAAATATTTTAGAGGGCCAAAAATCCTATCAGTATTCAAAAGTTGGGGAATGCGAAAAGCCGAAATTCAATCCTAGTGGGAGTTCCATTCCTATTGTATTAATATCCTATTCCATAACCAATAAATGCAAAGGAGTAAGATATTAGAGTAGAATAAAGGAAGAATAAAATCTTGTAGTAGTCTGTATTGAATCATTTCCTACTTATCAAGGATGGCTACAGGTATATAAGCCAAGGTAGACCAAAACAATGGTGTAGCTTCTGGTAAATATATGTTTAATGTAAGCCTCCTCCAATAGAAATCCATCTTGCACACCAACATGATAACTCTTTTTTTCTCAATTCTTTCATAACCAATCAATGAAAGCATAAACAACATGCTTCAAACTAAACTCAAGATACTTCATATCTGCATTAAGGTCTACTACTTGATAAGGTAGGATAACCATAAGATACTATTGCAGCTGCAACCTTTTTCCCAAATTTTTGAAAAATTTTGGACCCTCCTTTTGATTTTATCTTGCTTGGATTTATTTGGTTTCCTGAACTCTGTTTTTTTTCCCTCTGCTACAAATTTGGATTTTCTTGAGTTTGAATTGAGGTCAATTGTTTCCTTCATTTAGGAAGTTGGATGATCTAAATCTGCTTTTGTCTAGCCAAAGCTTTTGATTATGGAGTTTGCTTATTTTGCTCTGTTGATGATTTTGTTTTAGCACTATCGGAGGTTAGATGAAGTTTGAGTTGAAACTTTAGCTATCTATGCTGCCGCTGTTTCGGAGGTTAAACGAACTAATTTCATCACTTCCCAACCAAGACTCTTTTGAACACTTAACTTTTCTTTGAATTTTTGATGGTTGATTTTATCGCTATCGGAGGGCAATCAAATTTTGAATCGAGGCCGTAGTTCTCTATGCAGCCATCGTTGTGGAAGCCAACTAATGAACATCCCGATGGAAAGTCATGTTTTTTGTCGATGGGTTTTTATCTTCTTGGTTTACTTTTCAAAAAAAAATTTACTTTTGACTTTCGACGTTTTTGTTTTATCACTATTGGAGCATTAGTCTTCTAAGTCACCGCCGTTTCGGAGGGCAGATGGAAAATGTTTCGATAGATTAGTTCTTATCCTTGCCGATTCTGAGGTTTATTGCTTTTCATTATTTTTGTTTCTTCGCTATCAAAACGGTTTATGACTTTGATTGGAAGCCATGGTCTGATTGTCTTCCGCCGTTGTGGATTTCTAGTGAACTATTCTGTCGACGCATTATGGTTAGTCCTCCCGCTCACCAATGCCGATGTGTTTAGTGGGTAGTGTTTCGATCTCCAATGCATGTGTGGTAGCTTTTAGTGTTTTATTTTGCCGATATTTTATTTTTTTGCGGAAGCCGCAGTCTATATGGTTTTCGCCGTTGCAATGGCTTAGTGAACTAACCATCCGACATATAGTGCTTCCGCCCACCGATGAGAGTTTTGTTTTCACATGATGCTTAGTATTTCTGCTCACCGAGAAGGTTTTTTCCACCTTTTTTGTGTAATTTTACTCTATCTAATGATGGCGAAGTTTTTTCGTGGGTTTTGGTCGAGTCAAAGTTTCTCTGAGATGAAGAGCACAAGTTAGGGTTTAGATTTGGTGGTTACATTGTTATGATTCATGCTTTCATGATTTTGAGTTAGTCCAGATGTGGCCTGGAGTGAGGTAAACATTCTTTTTATTGAGCTTGTGATTTTAGTTTGGACAATGGATTTAGCGGATTTCAAGACACAAACTCACAGGATTTCTTTGTTTTGTCATTTTTTCTTTTCATGCATTAACACTGTATATAGTTTATTTTATAGAATGCATATGGAGAAGGTAAATGGACTGTTACAGTTTTTTTGGTTGTTCATGACAGGGTGATTGCTGCTATAGAGAAGATATGTCTAGAAGACAAAGCAGAAGAAAGGAGGTAGCAAAGAAGAAAGAGAATGAAAATCAAGAAGCTGAGATGAAGAAAGAGAAGAAGAAAGTAAGGATCTGAGATCTCAACAGATCGATAACAGTAGAGGCCTAGGCTTGGGAAAAGTTCATCAGCAACCAAGCTGGCCTCTCTTTATAAAAGTGCTATTAAATTTTAATTTAATGTAACGTATTGTACAACACTCACTAAAAGACAAAATTGTGAGATTAAACGGTTAAGGGGAAGCCCAAAGGTTTTGCTGTTTTGGTATAAATATAGGAGATTTAAATGTAATAAGGACTTTTTCCCAGATAAATTTGTGAGAGTATGTTGTAAGAAGAACTATTTCCTTTTGCAATAAAGAATTACAAGTTTCCTGTTGGAGAAATCTTGGTGGAAGATTTCAAATGCTGTGCTATGGATTTGTTGAATGTGAACTATTTTGTTTTTAGCTTGCATCCATTAACTATGAGATCATTCTAACTCTTTGAACCTATGTTATTTTTATGAATGCACTCTAGTTTATTCTATGAAATTTCCACTGTGAGTAATGAAGGCTTTTCATAAACAATGAGCTATCTTGTTGTTCATATATCTATTAATGTTCATGTGTTTTGAAATAAATAACAGTTATCTGTGATTTTTCTTAATGCATGCACAGAAATACATTACTCATTGATAAATGATAATATTTCTCCCTAGGGATAGGTTAGATAGTTAGTTTTAGTTTCTTGCTGTGTGTGATTTAGATGCGATAGAGTTAAGACAAGAGGTAAGAACCTGCGCATCACATTGTGACCGCTCCTCGTATTATCTATCAATCCGCGTTCTTATATAGGCACTTGCATATCACACTTAAATTCAAAAAACTAAAAATATACACGGTGGACAGGGCTGTAACCTGTAAAACCTTGTATTTTGTTACTTGACCTACAGTAGCTGGACCGTAAACCGGACGGATTCCCCATACCAAATAGTAATGGGCTAGTTGGGAATGTTTAATGGGGAGAATCCCTAACTGTTGTTACCTGCAAATTTCTAGGCCTCAACAGTTTTTGGTGCTAGAAGGAGGGCAGCTAGTGCATGGCTGGCCGAGGAAGCCCATTTCCTCGAAATTATTCCACCGGTAATAGTTCTGAGAGCAGTTTGTTTCCCAATCCAACTCCGGAAGAAAAGGGTAAAGAGCATCTGTATTTTGTCGATAACGAAGTAGCCAATGATCTGAGAAGATTTACTAGGGCATATGTGAAGAAGATTGGAGGATTACCAATTATTCCTGTCTTACCCAGAAGAGAATATCGGAACAAAGACCGCCCTATATTGGAAGACGCAGTGTTGGTTGAAGATTTTGAAGAACTGGTAGAAACAACCTTACAGGAAGTTGTTAAACCTCTGAATCAGTTGGACCCAGATACACCTTACTATTCATATGTTCATACCCCTGTTCATTCACCACCTCACTCTCCACTTAAAATCATGGCAAATGTAAATGCAAATCAGCCACGCAGCCCACCAAATCCACCACCTGCTTGGAAGGCTAGGTCACCTTTGAACCTGGCAACTCCTTTGCATGATTTGCCTCAAGCTTTTGAGAAAATGTTGCCTAAGTTTGACCCAAGTGAAAAGATTTTGGTAGGTGATCATTTGCAAAGCATTTACTTGGCTATAGAAGGACTATGGGATGGAGAACATGAATACGTAGTCTGTATATTGTTTCCACATACCCTGAAAGGAGCAGCACCTTCATGGTATTTTTCTCTGCGTGCAAATTCAATCACAGACTGAGACACATTTGAAAGAATATTTATGAGTAAATATGCTATCCAAAAAACTCATGCAGCTCTAATGAAAGGGTTATGCACTTTAAAGAAAGAAATAAAAGAAAAAGTGCATAGTTTCACTCAAAGGTTTGCTGCTTATCTTAAAAAAATTTCTGCAACTGATAAGCCCTCTGATAAAGTTTTGATTGAATACTATACTTCAGCTCTAGCGCCTGAATTGGCCATGTTTGCCAAGATGTTAGTCAAGCCTACATTGTTAGAAACTTATGAAGAAGCTGAAAGAGTAGAAGCTGAAAAAGAGAGCATAGAAGATTATCCTGAGCAGTCGGGAGAAAAAACTTTTGGTAAAAGAGCTTTATTACTGAAAAAGGATGAGTAATCGCATGACTTTGAAGGAATGTTGAAAATGATGCAGAATCTATCTAACAGAGTGACAGATTTGGAAAAAGAAAAGGAGGCTCATAAAGCATACGAGCCTTACTATAAAATGAGAGAAGACAACAATCATTCTAAACCTCCTCCACACAGTCCTGCATCAATGAATTTAACTAAGGTAGGTATGGATAATTTTTACACCTTTCATCAGCAGCCTCATTCTGAAAAAAATTGCCCTCAATGGATCAATTCGATGACATTAGTAATGAATCAGCTATTGGACTCTAAACTAACAAAAGATGATGAGAAGGAAGAAAAATATAATCAACCCATAGAAAAACAAGAAGAGGATGCTTTAGTTTTATGGGACTGTGTCTCACTTTTTGATACAAAAGAGGAAGGTTCACTGAAACAGGAAGAAACATCAAAAACAAATGTGAAAACAAGAAGTCAAGGTTTGTTAAATAAAGACAATTCAATACTTCTGAAAATTAAGAGACTTCAAGAGAATGTAAAGAAAATTCAGAAGAGCACCACAGCCGATAAAATACCTGAATTCACCATTACGAGTCAAAATCCAAAGAAAATCAACATGCTTGTTAAGCCTGTTGAAGAAAAGATTGATAATGTAAAAAATAATCTCGAAGAACATAAGATGGAATATAATATAGTGGAAGATATTAAAAGGGCTAAGGCAAATATTTTGTTATTTGGAATGTGTAATGTACCTCAACAGAAAAAAAAAAATTGTTAAAAGCACTTGAAGTACCAGAGGAAGAGCTTCCCACTAACAACCAACCTATAGAAGAAATTGTTGAAGCAAGTGTGGGTGGTAAGGCTAGGTTTAAAACCCCACCTTTCCTTTTAACTTTTGAGATTTTAAACCATAATGTGCACAATTTTTTAGTAGACTCAGGGTCAATAGTCAATGTTATGCCACTGTCAGTTTGCAAGAAGATCAATGGACAACCTAAACCAACTACCTAGCAGGTTACTCAGCTAGACAGGACCACTGTGAAAGTAGTCGGGGAAATGGAAAATGTTCTGATTCACTTATCTGCAAACGAAAAGATATGTCAGTACATTGATATTGTAGTAGCCGACATACCTAATGTTTATGGACTTGTTTTAAATCGAGACTGGTCAGTAAGGCTAAATGAATATTTTGCATCAGACTGGTCACATCTGTGGTTCCCTCATAAGGGAAGCCCAAATCAGATAAAAATATTAAGAGAGCCCCACATGAAGCACAATGTTACTCAATTGGAAGAAAAAAATGAACGAGTGAATTCTGTGTTGGGAAATTGTCTAATTGAGCTAGAACCAGGAAACTACCAAGTGGAAGAAGCTAGTAGTACACCAGACACCCAGCCCGATCTCCTTCGATTTTCATGGGATGATGAGATTGATTGTAAAATAGTAGATTTAGTTTCAGACGTAGTTTTAATTTCAAATTTCTTAGAACTAGATAATGGGTAGGCCTTTTTCAATTTGCAGTCAAGCCCAGCCCCTCAACTTACAAGTTGCCAAATTTACAGGGATGGGCAGAGAACTGACCAGTTAGTGGTTTAGTTCTCAAAATTTATTTTTCTTGGTTTTTATTTCTTGATCATCTTGTACATAAATAAACTGATTTGGTTGTTTATTTTTTATTTATTTTATTTCAGTTTGTATTAGTTATATTTTGATCGATTTCAATAAAAGAAGAAAAATTTTGGCTGCATGGAGAGCATCAGAATTCTGGATTAACTAAAATCCTTGATTATAAGATTGTGTATTATTGATTTATCTAAAATAATTATTCTAGTTTAGCAGTTTTCCTAAATGGCTATGAACACATTGAAGTTCTACTTAATCCTTGTAAAATAAATCAGGATCGAAAGGTCTGGAATACTATTTCGGGGCTCCATCCATCTCACATTTAAAAACGTCTTATGGGGTGACAACAAAAGACCCATGGAAAGGAAGCAGGGTAAACAATATATTATATATAAATGATCCCATGCCAAGAATTGAAAGCCAAAAGGCAAATAAGAGTCAAAATCTCCTAAGAAAGCAATATGTATTGAAATGAAGTAGTGAACCATATGAGTACAAAATTGCCAAAGTTCTTCTCCGTCCGTGAGCTGAAAATTAAATACATCTCTCACACAAAAGTACACTATGGATAGAGGAGCCTGAATAAAAATTTAGAAAGAAGGGCATGCATGAGGACTCAAAAATGACAAAAAGTCCAAAAGCACAAAAGTGCAGAATGGCATGGAAATGAGGAACAAATGAATATTTCTGTTTACCATATGTTACAATCCTGTGGTGTCCAAGCTAGGAGCTACCCAAAGACAGAGGTAAAAAATGAAATTCATATTCCTTGCCTCAAAAGAGTTATCTAGATTTTTAAATCTTGGTTCCCATTATTCCTAAATTGGACTATCATCAATGATTAAAAGTACATACATTTTCCATTTGAGAAATCCAGACATCTAGAAGAATTCAACATGTTGTTTTTATTGTCAAATAGTCTGTTATTTAAGGAAAAAATTGTCCAGAGATCTGGGTTCACCAGGTAGTCGCCAATTTTTGCAGCTGCAACTTTTTTCCCAAATTTTTGAAAAATTTTGGACCCTCTTGATTTTATCTTTCTTGGATTTATTTGGTAACCTGAACTCTGTTTTTTTTTCCCTCTGCTACAAATTTGGATTTTCTTGAGTTTGAATTGAGGTCAATTGTTTCCTTCATTTAGGAAGTTGGATGATCTAAATCTGCCTTTGTCTAGCCAAAGCTTTTGATTATGGAGTTTGTTTATTTTGCTCTGTCGATGATTTTGTTTTAGCACTATCGGAAGTCAGTTGAAGTTTGAGTCGGAACTTTATTTATCTATGCCGCAACTGTTTTGGAGGTTAAATGAACTGATTTCATCGCTGCCCAGCCAAGAATATTTTGAACACTTAACTGTTCTTTGAATTTCGATGGTTGGTTTTATCGCTATCGGAGGGCAATCGAAGTTTGAATTGGGGCCGTAGTTCTCTACGCAGCCGCCGTTGCAGAAGCCAACTAATGAACGTCCCGATGGAAATTCATGTTTTTCACTGATGGGTTTTTATCTCCTTGGTTTATTTTTCAAAAAAACTTTTACTTTTGACTTTCGCCATTTTTGTTTGATCACTATTGGAGCATTAGTCTTCTAAGTCGTCGTCGTTTTGGAGGGCAGATGACAAACGTTTCGACGGATTAGTTCTTATCCTTGTTGATTCCGTGGTTTATTGCTTTTCATTATTTTTGTTTCTTAGCTATCAGAATGGTTTATGACTTTGATCGGAAGCCGTAGTCTGATTGTCTTTTGCCGTTGCGGCTTTCTAGTGAACTATTCTGCCGACGCTTTATGGTTAGTCCTCCCTCTCACCGATGTTGATGTGTTTAGTGGGTAGTGTTTCGATCTCTGATGCATGTGCGACAGCTTTTAGTGTTTTATTTTTCCGCGGAAGCCGTAGTCTATATGGTTTCCGTCGTTGCGGCGACTTAGTGAACTAACCATCCGACATATAGTGCTTCTTCCCGCTGATGAGAGTTTTGTTTTTTCCCTATACTTAGTAGTTCTGCTCACCGAGAAGGTTTTTTCCACCTTTTTTGTGTGCTTTTATTCTATCTGATGATGGCGATGTTTTTCTGTGGGTTTTGGTCGAGTCTAAGTTTCTCTGAGATGAAGAGCACAAGTTAGGGTTCATATTTTGTGGTTACATTGTTATGATTCATGCTTTAATTATTTTTAGTTAGTCCAGATGTGGCATGGAGTGAGGTAAATAGTCTTTTTATTGAACTTGTGATTTTAGTTTGGACAATAGATTTAGCGGATTTCAAGACACAAACTTGCAGGATTTATTTGTTTTGTCATTTTTTCTTTTCATGTATTAACACTGTATATAGTTTATTTACGAAATGCATACGGAGAAGGTAAATGGACTGATGCATTTTTTTGGTTATTCATGACAGGGTGATTGCTGCTGTAGAGAAGATATGTCTAGAAGACAAAGCAGAAGAAAGGAGGCAGCAAGGAAGAAAGAGAAAGAAAATGAAGAAGCAGAGATGAAGAAAGAGAAGAAGAAAGTAAGGATCTGAGATCTCAACAGATCGATAGTAGCACGGGGACTTCACTTAGTGAACCTCTCACATAGCACATGCGATTGTGGGATATTAAAGAATACCCTTAATTTCGAGAGATATTGACCTAAACTCTTTTTGTTGAAAACCCCTCCTAATACTCAAAACCTCCTCCCCAGCCCTTTTTATAGATCAATCCTTATAAACCACCCTACCCAGCCCCACCTTAAACCCCTCATCCCCCCAATACCTGCAATATATTGGTTCGATTTTTGATAATTTTAAAACCCACAATATGAACTAACATGATAGTAGATTGGTCAACAAGTGAAGCCCCCGTGGATAGTAGTAGAGGCCCAGGCTTGGGAAAAGTTCATCAGCAACCAAGCTGGTCTCTCTTTATAAAAGTGTTATTAAATTTTAATGTAATCTAACGTATTGTACGACACTCACTAAAAGACAAAATTGTGAGATTAAACGGTTAAGGGGCAGCCTAAAGGTTTTGCTATTTTGGTATAAATCTAGGAGAGTTAGATATAATAAGGACTTTTTCCCAGATAGATTTGTGAGAGTATATTGTAAGAAGAACTATTTCCTTTTGCAATAAAGAATTACAAGTTTCGTGTTGGAGAAATCTTGGTGGAAGATTTCAAATGCTGTGTTATGGATTTGTTGAATGTGAACTATTTCATTTTTAGCTTACATCCATTAACTGTGAGATCGTTATAACTCTTTGAACCTATGTTCTTGTTATGAATGCACTCTAGTTTATTCTTTGAAATTTCCACTGTGAGTAATAAGGCTTTTCATAAACAATGAACTATCTTGTTGTTCATATATCTATTAATGTTCATGTGTTTTGAAATAAATAACAGCTATTTGTGATTTTTCTTAATGCATGCACAAAAATACATTACTCATTGATAAATGATAATCTTGCTCCTTAGGGATAGTTTAGATAGTTAGTTTTAGTTTCTTGTTGTGTGTGATTTAGATGTGAGAGAGTTAAGATGACAGGTAAGAACCTACACATCACATTATGACCACTCCTCGTATTCTCTATGAATCTGTATTCTTAGATAGGCACTTGCATATCATACTTAAATTCAAAAAACTAAAAATATACATGGTGGACCGGCCCGTAATCTGTAAAACCTTGTATTTTGTTACTTGACCTACGGTAGCCAGACCGTAAACCGGACAGATTCCCCATACCAAACAGTAACGGGCTAGTTGGGAACGTTTACTGAAGATAATCCCTAACTGTTGTTACCTATGAATTTCTAGGACTCAACAGATACCTTTCTAAATTATGTGAGATAAGTTATCTTCATTATGGTGACTTCAATATATAGGTCCACAACTGACTTATATTCTTTTGCTTGTATTTTTTAACCATTCCCAATAATTAAAACATAATCAACAAATAAATCGTGGGATACTGAAATGACCCTTCCAATTGGAATCCCTTCAAACATTCCTGCAGACTTTAATGTGCCCAAAATCCTACTAATCCATTCAACAACCAAAATAGGTTATGGGTCTGATGAAACTTTCAACTTAAATACATCAAGGTACTTCTCTCAAATCTACAATGAAAATTTGATGCTCCACACATCATATTTGTTGAGAAATCCATATAGTTTGTCTTGGAAGTCAAGATAAAATTAAAATATAAAGAATTATCTAGATTAATATACAACAGTCACAAGATCTAAAAAAATTGCAAAGTTTTCCTATGAATTTTCTTTTGCTGCTTTAGTTTTAAATTTCGTTCATAAACCTAAGTGGTCCCTTAGAATTATTATAATTATTAGAATACATATGGAAAATAATATGAGTAATTCCTAAAGTAGAATGTAAACAAGGCTCAAACCCTTGTGGCTGATCCTTAAAAAGAATAGACAATAACAGAGCAAGGAATATGTAACAATCTTAATGATATTACTACTAAGAATTCTCAACTACTGTTTTTGTCAATCGTAAATTAATCCAAATAAAACTAAGAATTATTTAGATAGAACTACTAGATAATCATAGATCGACCCACAAAGAAGTAAGACTTATCCAGGAAGAACTACTAGATTGACTATGTGTTTCATTGCATAATAGACAATGTGATTTTGGGTATATTAATCTCCAGGTTCTAAGTGGCCTAAAATGGTTGTCCTTGATGTGTAGTTGTAGTAATTGCAAGGTAAAGCTATAGGATGCTAGAGTTGCATACTTATTTCAGACCAATAGGTAGTGTTCTAATAAGTCTTAGATGTTACTCTTTGCATGCCAAGTTATTAGCTACTTGTTTACTTTATTATTTCATATATGCCATCTATCCATAAAGGGTTTTTTGAATATATTAGTTACAAAACTTTATAAACCGATCCAATGCTTATTATTTTATATGAAACACATATTTATCTTTCTGTTTTCAGAGGCTTCTTTTTCCCAAAAGTTTTGAGCAAATCTTGCTTTTCTCCAACATTTGTATGCTTTTCATTTCAATTGAATTCATGTTTTTTTCCTTTGTATGGTTGGGAGGGGTGTAGTTCCTGTGTGACACTCATTTTTTGGTGTATGCAAATGGATCATATGAAGGAGGTCTGGATAATATAAAAGGAAACATATGGGGCAAGGTAAATATTTCTTTTGAATATTTTTAGGGCTAATGGTTATTTTCCTCTGAATTATTTTTAATATTTCTTGGGTTCTTAAATGTGTACTTAGAAAACATATTTTTTCATTGGAACTTAGTTTGAATTAGATAGGTTTGTCTCTTTTCTAAGAATGCATTAACAAGGTTGATACACTCTTTAATATCATTTCCTACGCCATGGAGGAACTACCATAGCTCAAGAGAAGATACCGATAATCATTCTAGCAGATCTTCCCCAGAATACTGAAAGCATAAAATATTCAAAAGCTCTTGTTTCTTGGATATGAAGGATCTTGCACCATTTCAATATTCAAATAGGTAACGTCCAAACAATTGAAAAATATATCTATGATAACATATGATGTTATGTATTTGTATTGATTTTATAGGACTAGGGATAATTACGCTACTATTAACTAAATCCATGGAGCAAAATTAAGGACATTTCCACCTAGTGGATCTTGTTTTAAATGGGGCCATCCTCCAATTAAAGTAACATAGTAAAATATTCCCCAATTGTTGAATTCTATCCAATGTGGCATAGATGTGATATGCTCCAATGGTTAATGTTTCCAAACAAAATGGAGAAGTGACCTTATTCCAATCCCTTAAAGGTCCTTCTAAAGCAACATAAGTCTTAAAGAAGGAAACAATAGTTGCCCTCCTCCATGAGTACTTTATAATAAAAGGTTATTCATAAGCTTTCCAAATGGATAACACTAACCTCAGGGGGACTGTTGTAGCTATCATCCTATAAAAGGTTTTATGAGATAAAGCTATGACATAGATTTAAAGGTAAGTTCTGATATTTCCAAACCTTGTGATGGACTAAGGATGGAGTCTTCCCTAAAACCAACAATGAACCTTACTACACGACTGGTATTTTATCTAAGCATGAAGCCTTTGCTGAAGACAAAAGTGTGTATCTCCTTCATAGTGCTGAAACTAAGGTGCTAAGTCTGGTTATTTCAAGATATATTTTAGGGTTGACATAGAAGCACTCTTCCTCAAGTGACAACTGGGCCATCCCCTCGACTTTAGTTTCCTCGGGCTTATTGATCCATGGATGGGCCCCTTCATATTGAAGAATATGCCGATTTACATGCTACCAATTTTATATGGGAAAATGACCACATAACTTCAAGGTCTGGGCATATTTTTATGGGCTAGTGTCCTCCTCCTACATGACAGGAACACCTTCATAGTGGTGCCTACAAGTATGGGAATTCAATAGGAACACCTTCATAGTGGTTCCTCTCTTTCACTAACATTTATAGATAATTCAATGCCAAATTTGGCTCCCTCTCTAAAGTTGTCCTTTCTCTGTAGCTGGTCTTGTTGTTGGTACACGAATTCAAAGGGATGGATCTTCTACATTAGACTCAACATGAAATTTTGTAAGTTGTTTTGGGAATCTTGCATGTTAGTACTCATTTTGATTTGAAAATTTCTAGTCTTGATCTTATGAGTTTCTATATTTTTTAATTACTTTGGATGACTATATTAGGCCTGCTCAACTTCATCAAGGAAATAGACACTTTGTTGGATTATCTCATTGTTAGGTTTTGTCATTTTGTCATAAGACTCAAGTTTGTTGAGGTCTCCTTTTGAAAACCTTATAGACTTGGACTATGTATACTTTTATTTCTAGTTGGAAATATTAAGTGTAATGATTATTTTATTTGGAAAAAAGAAGAGTCCGTGTTAAGACAAATCTATGCCAGTTTTTATTAAGCTATGGTTTCCTTATTCCTATATGTATTGTAATGATAATTTGTAGAAGTAAATGATTTTTTTTGTAATGCATTGTGTAAGCTTCAAATCAAAAGTTGGACATTTAGTATCAAACAAATTACAAAGACTTGAAGCCTCTTCTCAAGATAGTTCATTTTCCTAATCCTAGTGTTCAAATGTTGGTATCCACTTGACAATACCAAAGCACCAAGGTGTGTGGTACTTCACCCTTTGACTACCTAGACCCAATGATTGGTTCCACAAGAACCCTAGGGCCCTAGAGGCCATAAAATTAAATAGAAACTTATAGAGACAAAGGCTTCAATCCTAGTTGATCGGAGTTAGTGTGCATTAAGCTACAATAACACAGGGTGTAACCAATGATACTGGTACACATGTATGAAATGAGATCATGGGACCTAGAAATACTTTGCAACTACTTACTAAGAGGTATGATGATTTGATAAAGAGGGAGCCTTACTATCATCCATTTAATTAGCTCAAATAATAAAATATTAACTTAAAAATGAAACTGATTAAGGAATGAGTTTATGCCTTATCATACCAACCAACAACCTCATATTTTTCCACATAATGGAACTAGGGTGGACACCTTACCGTCAACCACATATGAAATTCATGTCATTTTTTGGAATGCTACCAAGACTATGCCACCTTGTAATTTATTTGAAGGCACTTCAAACCACATGCAAGCAATGAGACTTGTCAAATTCTTAACTATGTCAACATTGGCCCACTAGAAACATTCATGGACTTGCCTACTCCTAAATGGATACCCAATAAACCAACATTCATGGATTTTCCTACTCCTCAATGCATATCCAATAACACATGAATTTATTTTATTATTTTTGTAAATAACCTTCCATATTGCACCTAGCTTCTGCGGATCCGACCAAATTATTATTTTTAAATAACCTTCTGTAGTGCACTTGGATTCTCTAAAGCCAATCGAAGCTTTAACATATATTTACAACAATCGTGTTAAGTAAATATAGAGAGATATCCAAGAAAGGATTTTTTTGGTTCATTCTCTACGTAGTAAAGATAATTTGGCGGTGCCCTACTAATGCACACCTTTAAAGTCAAACCTTTGAATTTTCAAGTGTTCTTTAGGGGTGATGTTGAAAAATAGAAACTTCCCACATGATCCTCCACTCTACTTATATTTCCTCCCTACTTTTTCTCTCACTAGAGATGGATGACAAGCTAAAAAACTTCGGTGGGATTTACTCCCTTAGAATAATTGTATGTGTATTTTCTCAACTTTTATTAGAAGTGAATGGTAAAGTTTTGAAATTTTACTCAGAGACAAGGTTGAGTACAAAAAGGACAAATTTATCGTAGAACCAAATCTCATCACCCATTATTGTTTTCCTATATTCAGTTTCATCAAAATGAACCACACATTGACAAGACATTCGTTGATTAATTTCCATTTATTCAATTCACGAGGAATCCTTAAAATACCTTGTTGATGATAGAGATGCATTCTTGACTAGATAAATTGGGAGTTGGAATGATTCCTTTGTAAATGAATCTTTTGACAAAAACCATGCATATGCCCCCTTTTAAGTAGAAGAGGGAGCATAAGGAAAGGTGGGAATTGAATGTCCAATTCCACCATTAGACATTTTTGTTTCTTGTGATCAAGGAGAAGAAAATCTTGGAGTAGGAGACATTCACCTTCACTGTCATAAAGGGAGAATTATTGCGATACATTCATAGCTGAAACCAAGAGCCAAAGCACCATTAAATGGAAGATCTGGAGAGCCTGCATGCCTCTCCATGTAGTGACCTCCTTAGCAGCTCCAATTAAAGTTTTAAACCCTTGTGTGTTCAACAAATTTTATTAGCCTTCTGTATTCATGATTACATCAGTCTATTTCCTATTATTATACTTATTTTTATATTTACATGGCCATGTATGTATACACATTTATTTATTTACAAGTATGTGTGTATAATTTACAGATGCATATCTATGTCTTGTATGTCAGCATGTATTTAAATATATTCATACCCTATAGAAGTCTGTGTGTGGACATCAGAGAAGAGTTTCAAAAGGGTGGTTACTGGTTAGTGTTCATTAGTTCATCTCACAAAAACAGATGCGTATAATATCAAAATAAATCATCTTATTATGTTATGATAATATTAAAGCCTAAAATTTCTTAATATAGTGTGGTTATTCCACTTTTCTAAAGCTCACATTTCATCTCCTGGATCCACCTTGTGAACAAACCTTTTTTATTTTGTTTATCACAGGTTTCCACGATTCTATGTTTTGAAGCACGTGCCAACACCTTGATAGGAAAACTAAAGAACTTTAACTCCAAATTCGGGGCTTCCCAAATCCTTCTATTGGCTTATCAACAGATCATAACTTCCTTCATGACACTTTGGGCTCCATTAATATCATACTAGATAAACCTTGGGTTACCTCAAACTCTACCTTAATTTACTATTTTCAATCCTTTCAAGGGCATTAAGCTGAATATATGCAAAGATTACTTACACATCTAAGGTTTTATTTTGTTGAGTTGAGGCATGAGTTGAAGAATTCAAGTGGTTCATTTAGCAAGAATTTATAGGGATACCCCATTAAATTTGGAAAGCACCAACACCTTCCCTAAGTTTCTCACTCTATGTTGTTTTATGATTTTGTGGCAACTTGAGGGGGACTACTTTGGGTGATAACAAAAAGGAAGCAAGTTCCTCCCATGATTGATCTTAGTGTACATACAAAGTAAAAAGAGGAGCAAGTCAGGTGAGAAAAGGGACACGATATCCAAATTCAAGGCCTCCTAAATACATCTAACGTCTTTTCAGCGGGTCGTTTCTTCCTCAATGAAACTTTCAACTCAACTAATATCACACTGGGAAAACCTTGGGTTACCTAAGACTCGACCTTGATTAATGGTTTTTGATTTGTTCAAGGGTGTTAAGTTGCATATTTGAGGTTCATTCTTGCTTATTTGAAGCATAAGTTACAGATTTTGAGAGGTTAAGATGGATCTCCTAAAATCTTCTAATTCCTTGTCAGCGTCTCATAGCTTCCTCCATGACAATTGGCTTGACTAATACCATCATAGATCCATATTAACTTCACATGTAATAAACATTGAGAGGGATGAAAAGAGTTAGATGTGTAATTCTATGGATGCTTTAAATATCTGTGATGAAGATGGATTTATGCTGGTTTATTAGATGAGAGATTTATAATTATTATGGTCCCTTTTTATATTTCCAAATATTATGGTCACTATATTTAAATTTTTTATTTTAATTGAAATTAAATTTTTTCAATGTAGTTTGTTAATGTAATAGACATGACACATCAATGCAATAAAACTAGGTAAACCCTTAGTTACCTCAAAATCAACATCAATTAATCTCTTCCAATCTATTGATAATCATCTTAGGGCATTAAGTGCTAAGTGAAATATTTTCTCTCTCTACCAATATTTATTTGATCAGAAATTTACGTCTCTACAGATAAAATAATTCAAGAAGGCATGAGAACATGTAGTATTGATAAGGAAAGACAACAAAACGGTCATCACTCATCATCTAGATCCTTCAAGCAAATTATTAGAGACACCCCATTGGATTGGTCCTACCTGTAACACTCTCAATGACACCGTACACACAACTTACAATTGTCATAGAGAATATATTGTCACAGATCATATCTATTGCAGGTTCGAAATTCTAGAAATGCTTTGGATCCCAATAATTACACAACTCATAATTAGTCATACCTTTGCTAATCAGAGTTCTTATAAGGTCTATTGATGCTTCACCAACTTTTTGAAGGAATTTTACTTTGCAAATGAATCATTGCCATCCATATCCCCTGTCTTTGAACCATAATGGCCTTTGTTCAAATTCTTTCAGAAACCAACAGTCAGTGCTATAGTGGCTGAAAATACATATGTCTTCCTTAATTTTATTTCATTTTCTTTCAGGAATAAACACCCTTATAACTAAAGGTCTTGGGTTACCAACATACTCTTAAAACTTGCATACAATCAACTTTAAAGTACAGAAAGGAAATAGGAAGATAGAATGGACTCACCCGATTAATGACGGCTGATCCAAGCTTTGACTTCTCCTGCTTTGCTTCTTCTCCAAAGATTTCAGGGATGCAACTCCTTCACCTGCAAAGAGCAAATCCTCCAAGTACAAAATTATGCATGTATATATGACAAGTTAGATAAACAATATATAGAGTGCTCAATTATAAATATTCATCAAACCATGACACATGAAAGTGACTCAACACAAAGTTGGAAGAAGGATTATCTTTATTAACAATAGTGAATGAGATAAGTGTACAACCCAACGCCTGAAACAAGGACTCCTATGCAACCAAAGGATTCTGAGTTCTGCTGCTCCAAATACTTCTGAATAGATACCACCAGCATAACTTTGCTCTCCAAGTATGATTGATTAATGCCCTCCCCAAGGTCTCTATTTATACTTAAGGAAATAGAGCAGTTTCGAAGGTTGAGGAGGTTGAGACAGTTAATATAGTTAATGATTAAGGCTTAACAAATCTCGATTAATCGTGTTTTATTATTTTTAATGTCAAATGAAGATGTACCCGAGTATTGATACTGCCAACCCACGTATGACACGTGAGTTGCTATAAGGGAAACCCGCGTACAAATCTGCACGTGGGTTACATTGACAATACTCGCGTACAGTATGCAATATGCTGTAGGAATAGTCGCGTATGTACGTGGGTTGCTATGATAAGAGTCATGTACAACATTCAACATGTAAAAAGGTAAAAATGGCAAGCTAGGTGGATAGTGAATGTATTTCATAACATGCCTATATATAATGTTTTAGGCAACCTTCAATCCATAAATGTCCTTTTGTGCACCAACATATGAAGTGTCGGCACTCGGACGGAGAAGTGCCATTTGGGTTGATAACAGATGCCCCCTAATGTGTGAGTTCAGAGGGAAGCGATGGCAGAAATACATTATAATCTTTATATTTGGAGAACTCAAAAATATAATGGAGCAGAGGTAGTACCTGAAAAAAATACATAATAATGCCATATACAAAGTCATATCTTAGGATGCTATGTTCAATATAATGGAACACTAGCTCCTTTACAAATGTTTGATTACATCATATAATACGGGTACAAGACCACGTATATTACAAAGGTGGATCGAAGCCACAATATACAATCATGATGAGTCTTCAAAGATCTGGAAGCTGTGTACATAGGTAGAACATAATCTTGCGCAAATTAGTCCATAGGGAGGGAACCAAGGTCTTCATAAACAATCCCAAAGAACCAGTACAATCCAAGCAATGTGAATAGATGTAGGTTGAAGTCAAACATGGAGAGGATTCAACATTTTTTTAATCAATAGGTGATAATTAACAATTGAAGCAAAGGAATTCACCAATGATGAAAGTGAATCCAGAGCTACAAACATCAAAACTCTAGGTCTTCGTCATCAGGAAGTGCTGAAGCAGAACCATACTGTGATAAGGAAGGAAAGAGATCCTCCAGTGGATCACAAGAGTGACTAGGAACTGGGCAAAGGAAGGGAGACACAAGAGATAATAGATATGACAATGATGGGATCATGATAGAGATCATACATTGAGTTAAGTCCTTGAACAGTAAGCATGACACATAGATGACCCAAGGTAGATTTTAACTTTATAGATAGAACAACTAGACCTATCTGTCATGTAGGAGACATGATCAGATTCCCCAGGTAGAATGGACAAGAGGAGGAGTAATAAACTCGAAGTAATAGCTGAACTAAAAGTGAACACTAAGACATGGGTATCGGAAAAAACAAAGAGTGCTATGTTCAAGGATGACATGTTGCCACTAACTGAAAACAAGAGAAAACTTATTCCTTACCTTCCCTGTTAAATTTTAACGAGCCTAGGAAAGTCAACTCGGGTCTCTCTTCATTTTTTAACAAGCTTGAAGAGAAGAGGGAATAATGCTTGATAGTGTCACTAATTCGTGGATTTAATGAACCCAAACTAGTACATGCTTAGTCAGTGTTTTCACATTTAGAGAGTCTGAAAACTCCAAAGATGACTCCAGGGGGTCCTTTTTCATCCAATTTAGTCTCCTGAGGCCGGAAAAGTATAAAACATACCACATAAGAACTCTCTTAACTTCCGTAGAAGAAAAGGTGAACCTTTTTTGTACTTAGTCAGGGAGGTCCGAAAAAGGTTAAATTACCACCTACCCAACGCTCCTTCAAAAACAACATAAATAGCTTGAGTTTTATGAGTGTGGAGGAAAGCAAGATCACTCAGAAAGATCCATTTGAGTATGAGAAATGGGGCTTACAACAATAAACTCGATGCTTTGTTCTTTAGTGTTTAACGAGCATGACAAAGACACAAAGTACACTCAGAATCTTTTTCATGTTTAGGTCTAGAGCACGAAAAAGGGAAAACTAAGCTCATACAGGGAGTTCCTTTTTCGTAAATTTAGTCTCTCAGGTTCGAAAAAGTGATAAACCTATGCTTGAGAATACTCTTCTCAATTCAGTAGAAAAGAGAGGGATCCTTTCTCGTGTTATTCCACATGGTCTGAGAAAGAGATAACCTACCACCAATGTAGATGCCCATTCACATATTCTTAACAAGATTGAATAGAGAAGTTAACTCGGCAATCAAGTCTATTTTGAAGGAGTCAGACCTGGGCCTAAAGAAACTCCATAAGGGCGAGGAGTCCTATAAAAGGTTAGCTTGTAAAAAGAGACCAAAATGAGGCTCCATTTGGCATGAAAAATAGCTAAGAGGATACCCCTTTACCTGAGACAACTGCAGCATGAGTATCAAAAGACAACATAGGTTCTAAATGAGGACACTCATGAGAGGAAGGTCCTATCCATGGAAGAACAATGGTAAAGACAGGGAATTAATGGTTTTAAATACCATAGTCTATGGTTAAAAATGTTGATTGCTAAGTTGAAAATGGATTAAGTATAGAGGCAAAAATGCATTGGAAATGACAAAAACCACCCTATAGGAGAAAAAAACACTTTAGAATGATGAAAAACCTGTTACAAGGCCAAAAGAGATATGGTATTAGTTAAATAAATTTTGAACTATAGGAAAAAACCCACTTTAGAAATATAATTTCTATAAATAGTTCAAAAACTAAAATAAAATTCACCATTTGAATTTTAACCATAAGAAACAATTTTTTACCTCTACCTTCATTCGATCGGTGTGGACAATCCGATGGATGAAATCTAATTCCGCAAGTTGCAGGTAAGCCTACACCCCGAGCTCTTCAACTTGATCCTAGCAATTTTCAAATTTGAGTCCAAATTTTATGTTTTTAAGCACCTTAAAGCAAGGAACGCTGTATACACGAGTTTCCCTGAAGGACAGTCGCGTACAGTACGCGACATGTCTAACTAGACAGTTGCATGTACTGTGTGAAGGGAAAAAGTAATATTTTGGATCAAAATTTTGAATTTTTATATGCCGCTAAAGGTTCATAATGATTGTTTTTCTAGGTGTGAAGATGGTGCTTGAATGGAGGGAGTATGAGCATGAGGATATGGACCAAGAATCACTCCAAATTTCCCCCACCGTACATGTTTTATGAACGAGTGGGTTGTTGAAATTATTTTGCACATCACCCATGCGGGCCAATTTCCGCTTGCTAGAGTTCATGATAAATTATTAGGACCATGATTTAGGGATGTTTGACCTACAAGGTGAGAATTTGGAAATTACTTCAAAGGACATATATTTTATTGCGGGTCTGTCACGACGAGGAACATCAGTCAACTTAGAGGGCACCGGCAAAGGAGGTGATCCTCTAAGTGTCCATAATTACATTGATGTGTACTGTGCACTAGGTACCCAAAAGAGAGGGAGTTGCATCCCCATTGCACATATACATGATATTTCACTACAGGTACTAACAAGTACCATATTTAGGGCTGCGGGATCATCTTCACTCCATCTAGCTACACGAACCCAAATGAGGTTGGCAGTGGATTGTATGCAGGGTGCCCTGTATGATTGGTGTTCAGGAGTTGTCCCAATTTTGACAACTCTCTGACTGCAAGAGAGAAAGGCAGAAGAACTTTGGGTATTCTAGCATATTGGTTTCCTTCTTCTTCTTCGAGAGTGCCAGGGTTAAGCCCTGCAATACCCCTACCATTACAATCTCCACGTTATCCTAGGCTGAGAAGATGGGGAGATATCTTCCTCCACCAAGGAGGAGGTGGCTCAGTGCAGAGTGTATACGATGATGACTTCTACGTTTGGTCGGAGCAGTAGTTACCAGCATTGGAGCAGTTTCTGTATGCCGGGAAGGATTTTCGAGGTGATCCAGGCCTTGTACTCCCTCTAGGAGGAGCATGGGGAGAGCTAGGTAATTTTTCAATTTTCAAGTTTTAAATTTTTTTTATGAATTTTAATATATAGATATATACATATGTAAAAAAGTTCTAATCCTATAAACATGTCAAAATGCAGATATTGGACCAGTCCGCCCTGAGGGGCATCCACGTATGTTTGTTCGTCTTATCTTAGGCGAAGACCAGAGGATTATTAGGGTTCTAGAGGGGAAGCTAGCCAGTCTTACCCAGAGAGTGCCCACCTTGTGGATAGAGCATATCCCAGCCGTCATGCAGGAGTTTGTGGTTGGAGTTCCTCATGTTTGGTTACACCTTTTGAGGTGGGTGGCTAGAGAAGTTTTAGTGTACATAGATGCTATGGAGGCTACCGAAGTCGAAGAGGCTGAGGAAGCCAGAGTACAGAGAGACCATGGGGACCAAGGTGGTCCAAGTGACCAGGGTGGTCCTGCTTAGATCTAGGACATTTTGATGGACTACGATCCACATTTTGTATATTTTTGTATATTATATAGTGATGGCTGGATTTGAGGATCAGAGACTCAACCTATCTATAAATAAATATTCACACACACATCATCGGTTTATTTACAAGTATTTTTTATGTGCATGATGTATATTTTTATGAAATGTGTGTTAGATGCCAATCCAAAATGTAATTAGCATATGCATCAGTTAACGAATTTTGATTTCTTGGAATGTGATTGAATATAATAAATTCAAATTTTATTTCCAATAACCTAACTTGCATGAAATGACGTAATAGAATAGGGTTCCACAGCTAACTCAACTCGATTGAGCTGGGAAACCACCAGTTGAGAGTCAAGTCGGACTTCCAGCTGGGTGATACCACGTGACAAAGAATCCCATAGAAGCTCAATTACAGCCCTATACTCAGCAACATTATTAGAAGCAGGACCTAAGCAAGCACCTCCTGAGGAAACTAGCTATCCCGAGGGAGAATAAATGACCCATGCTACTGAGGCTAGATTACAAGTGTGGCGACTAGTGCCATCAGCGAAACCTATGTACCTCTCGGACGACATCTGCAACAACTAGAAGATGGTATAAAAAACAAAACCAACAAACTAATGTACATAAAAATACATACAATAAAATACAAAAAAGAACTAAGCCTAAGCGTAGTACTTTTTTAGGTAGAGCCCATTTCTAGGCTCAGGTAGTTTATTCCCATCAAAATCATTTAACTCATATGTGCCCTTCTTTAAGACCTTCGACACGACATAAGGCCCTAACCACATGGCCTTGAATTTTCCTGCCCCTAGGGGTTCTTTGTCTTGGTCCCAAAGCAAAACAAGTTCCCCTTCAGAGAAAATCCGAGGTTTGACCGACTTATCATATTGGGTTTTGACCCTATTCTTGTGATCTTCATTAGTAGTCAGCACATCTCTACACTGTTCATCAAGGTGTTCTAAGTGTACCAAACGTTCTTCAAGCTCTATCGTATCGGGTAACACATGAATAGCTATTTTCAAGGATGGGATTTCACATTCAACCGAGGTCACGACTTCCACTCCATGAACGAGTTGGAAAGGGGAGAAACCTGTAGTAGTTTTTACATTAGTTTGGTATGCACAAAGAGCAGGGTATAGCATGATATGCCAGTTAGAATGGGCTGCATCAATTGTACGTTTGAGGATAGTCTTCAAAGTCTTGTTTACAGCCTCAACCTGACCATTTTCCTGAGGATAATACGAAGATGAATGCTCTTGTCTGAATCTAAGCATAGTGGTCAGTTCTATCATCATGCTATTTTGAAAATGACTACCATGGTCAGTGACAATCACCTTGGGTATGCCAAACCGTGCTATAATCTAATTGAATATGAAGAAAGCTGCAGTTTCCCTGTCGGCTTTAAAGGTAGGCATTGCCTCTGCCCATTTTGTAAAATAGTCAACAACGACAATGATATATTTATGCCCCCCATCTGAGGCTAGGTTACATGTCACGTAATCGATCCCCCACTTCAAAAAGGGGCCCACCGAGACAATGGGAAACAACGGAGCAGGATGTGACCGCATTTTTCTAGTGTAAAGCTGACAAGGATGACAGCGCTTCACGGCTTCAACACAATCTTTGAAGATTGTGGGCCAAAAATAACTGGCACGTAGTATCTTCTGGACCATTGCTAACCCAGATAAATGACCCCCACATGATCCACTATGGGAATCATTTAGGACAATCTATGCTTCCTCATGGGTAAGACATCGACGTAAAATGGAATCTACCCCTCTTCAATATAGAGTATCACCTATGATGAGGTAGTTCTTAGCATGAAGGCGTAATTTACATCGTTCCTCCCACAAGGAAGCTGCAAGATACTTCAAAGTATGGATATAGATAAGTATATCTCTGTACCAGGGATCAGAGGTGGATATCAAGAATATATGCTCATTCGGGAACAAGTCATCCTCAATGACTACATCTTCTTCCGTTGGAAATTCTTCTATAAGCTCAGCAAAAACTAAAGACTTTTTAGACTTAGCGGACCGAAAATCCAAGTCAAACTCTTGGAGAATGAATATCCATTTGTTGAATTTGCCCCCAATGATCCATCGGGACAAAACATACTAAAAGGGATTCACATCCGCCACTACTGTTGTAGTCCTCAGCAAAATGTAGTGACATAACCTATGAACATCATAGACAGCTGCTAAAGCCAATTTCTTGACGTGGGAGTACCTAAGTTCAAGGACGACCAAAGCATGACTAAGATAGTAAATGACATGCTCCTGGAGCTTATCATCTTCCTAGACCAGGACTACCCCAATGGTCGACTCGAACACAGCTAGATATAATATAAAATCCCTAGAGTAATCAGGCAGATGCAGTAAAGGTGTCAAAAACAAAGCTTTTTTCAATGCCTCGAAAGCAAGTTGTGCAGTTTCATCCCAAACAAATGGGGTGTCTTGTTTTAGTAGGAGCATGAAACCCTTGGTAATCTTGGCATAGTTAACGATAAAACATCAAAGAAAATTAGACTTTACCTCCAGGCTTTGAAGTTGCCTGATAGAATGAGGAGGAGGCAGATTTACAATGGCCTCTACTTTTAATGGATCCACCTGGATGCCTCTATTAGAGACAATGAATTTGAGCAATCTCCCTGACTCGACACATAACACACACTTGTGGGGATTCAAGCAGATCTTATAGTATCTGCATCGCTCAAATATCAACTATAAGTGATCTGGATGGTCAATCCTCTTGCGAGAATGTGTAGGAAGATCATCAAGGTAAAGGCTCAACAATGGCTTTGATATCGTGGAAGTAAAATTTCATAGCCCTTTGAAAGGTTGCCCCAGCATTTTTCAATCCAAAGGGCATGTTTTTGTACGCGAAGGTACCCCAAGGAAAAATTAAAGCAATTTTATGTTGGTCTTCCGGTTTTATTTGAATTTGATTGTATCCAGAGAAACCATCCATAAACGAGAACACTTCACTTCCTGTGCAAGCATCTATAATCTAGTCTATAAATAGCGTGGGATAGTTTTCCTTAGGACAGGATTTATTCAAATCTCTAAAGTTAGTACAGACGCGTATGGTCCCTTGCTTCTTATCAACAATAACAGGATTGGATACCCATTCCATCAGAGCTATGGGATAAATGAAACCAGCTTTCAATAGCTTTTCAACTTCAGCCTTCACAGCTACCGCTTTATGCGGGTTAACAGGTCTTAACTTTTGTCGAACAGGTTTGGCATCAGGGTATTTTCGGATCTCATGTTCAACTATCGATGGATCAATGCCTGGAATCTCCTCATATGACCAGGCAAAGACGTCGTGAGATTACTTAATTGAAGGCGGTATAGATGGAAATCTCCTCAGGAGAGCAGTTTGAACCTATATATATATTTTCCATGACATCTGGATTCACAGAGATGTTGATAGGGATAGTAGTGGAAATATTTTCCATATTCCCCTCAGCAAACATTCCTTCCCTGGGTAAGGGATTGATGGGTGTACCAACATCATTTGATAGTCTCATATGAAACTCTTGATTTTCTATCCTACTCAGCTCTGGAAGAAAATATGATTGATGATGAAGATCTTCATAGATCTTATCATGTCCACCCAAGGCTTCCAAAATGGCTTCATCAGAAGGTAAAACCATATCTAAACAGTCTGTAGAGTGTGAAGAGTTTTCTGCCCAAGCAGGCAAGTAGACTTCTTCCAGGTCCTCTGAGACTGTGAGAGGGTCTGGAATGGGATCAACAGTGGTTTGGGTGATAGCTTGGTAAGCTACTTCCACTGCTGATAGGGGCACTTCCAGTTCATGGGGGGAAGGGAGAACCCAAGGATCAGTCCTGTCAACAACCGCGGCTATGGACTTCCCCACACTAGTAGAACTGATATAGTTAATCGGGGTTGGAAGATCAAATGTTCCCATCACTGATACATACATTCCAGCCCCCAAGCTCTGTGCAGCAGGTTTGACCTGATCAACCAATGGCACAACATACTCATTAGACTCCATGTGGCCTTTTCGAGTAAAATCAAGTTGGTTAACAGTAACCAACTTTTCTTCATGTGGAAAAACCACCACCTAAAAGACGGCCGGCGCAATAACGGACATGGCATAAGTCCAACTTCTTCCCAGAAGCAAATTATAGTCCAAAGGTGCATCAATCACTTCCACTTCAACAGAAACTACTTTCCCTGCCAGCTTTACCTCAAAATCCGGTAGGATACCATGTGTACGGAATGACCTTCCGTCGAAAGCAGTAAGTAGAGTGTTTTATGGGACCAACTCTAGGGATCCAAGATCTTTCCAACATGACAAGGACATAATGCATGTAGAATCACCCTCATCAACAACTACCCTTCCAATGGTCTTTCCACCATGGATGACATCTATTGATAAGGCTACATGGTAAGGTAGGTGAATTTTAACATCAGACAAGTGAAATTTGACCATGAGACTTGACGAATCCATGCTACCTAAGGCTGCTAAGAGTGCATCCCACTAAGAGGGACATCTTTGTAACACCTCTAAAGCTGACATTGCACACGGGGTTTGGGCTAAGTATTCAACCATGGAGTAGTTTGAAGCAGCCCTAGAATTAGGGTTATGCAAGGTCTTCTTAAAGACACCTTTCAGTATCTTAGGCATGATTTCAGCAGGCTTCTCGATAGTGAGTGGGTTAGAAGTTTCACCTATAGAATTACCCTTCTCAGAAGTATATTTCTCATGGTTTTTATTCCTAGTCTATAGCAAAGTCAAAGATCGAACCATGTTGATATAGTTAGGGTCAGGGGCACCTAGAGTGCCCCCTGCTACACTAGAAGCTGAAGCGGAGTTCTACCCTTGGGGAAAAGGATCCTTCAGGACAGCTAGTTGTTGAGATTTAAGAAGCTTCTGGGCTTGTTCCATAAGGGGACAAAGGTGAGTGAGGTGATCCTCATGGCACAACTTACACGGGAATTTGACCTTTTTCTTTTCTTTCTTGCCCCTATCAGCATTGTTCGCGGGATTTTGCTTGTTTTGATTTCCCTCCCCTTCCTTTCCTCTCTTCTTCTTCCTGTCGGGCTGCTGATTGCCCTTCTAAGAGGTCTGTGCAAAAGCATTTGCACTTTGGGGTGAGGGGTCAGCCTTTGCTGCCTTCACCGTAGAATGTTTTACGGACAACTAATGAAGCTGTTTGGCCAAAGAATCTATAGTGGGAGAGTTTATGGACCCAACCACGCCATCAACATGGGTTCTAGGATTAGGTTTCTCTGCATCGTGGGTAGGCCTCGGTGCCTCAGGGATAATCTCATACAAGATCCTAGATTGTGAATAAATCAAATCCAATTGCTGGGCCCTGAGAATGGCTTCTTATTCATTCATCACTCCTGAAGTGGATATGTCCTTAGATATGTAAGGCAACAAAGATTTAAGGAACCACTCTAGTAAGAACTCAGGAGGAATAGTGGCTTTAATAAGGCTCTTTCACCTCCTCCACTCCTGGATATGATCCAAGATGTGGGTAGCCTTGTTCTGCCTAAAGGTAGATAACAAGTCCGTTTCGAATTCATATCGGATCGGAAGCTGAAAGTGGCTAAGAAATGCACTAGCCAAGTCCCAAAAACTATTGAACGCAGTAGAAGGAAACTCAATGTACCATTTTGCTATAGTGTTTGTTAAGGTTCTTTGGAATAGCCTCAACCTAACTGAATCTTCATTCAGTGAATTCAAAGAACACCATAAATGAAATGTGGTGGCATGAGCCCCAATATCTTCACCAACTTTGCCCTGGAATTTAGGGATGTACGATGGCAATTTGGTGGGAATAGGTGGCCACAAGGGGTCATGCCTCACCGAGTCATTCATCAACCTAAAAAAATCTGGCAAGTTTAACGTTGCCAGGAAAGGAATCTTGGGTCGCACCAGAGCACTAATAGTGCCTGTCTGGGGATTAGAGGGACTTTCCCCCGAATGCCCATATGTAAAGGTGGGGTTGCCCCCTGCCACCGATTGTGAAGTGGATGGATTACTTTGAAATGGATTCCATCCGTAAGCCATAGGATTGTATGTGGGGGGTGTAGTATAAGAGGTTTGGGCCATCCCAGTCGCAATTGGGGTTTGAAAAAGGGAGCAGGTATCCCTCCACTAAATAATGAAAAGGGAGAGCTCGTGAACAGGGCCACGACCGGAGTTTGAAAATCTTTCACATAAGAGCTAATGTTTCCAAACTACATTCCTACATAAGAAGGTGATGGGCCTACGTATGGAGTGGATGGGGGAATATCCCCCTCATTCCAAGGAAATCCTTGGACGAAATCCAAGGATCCTACCGGACCGATCTAGGCAGTGTATGCAAAGGAGGAAGGAACAGTAGGTATACTGGGAATCCCAGTAACCATGTCACCAGAAGCACCTGCTAGGATTATGGGAACCAGTGGTTGGACCACCCGGCTCGCTGGAGTCAATGGTGTAGTAGGTATGCTAGATCTAGGGGCACTTACTGGGGGAGGTAGTACCCCTTCAGCTGAGAAGGTTGAGGTGAAAGAAAAAGAACTTTCTCCCGTAGTAGACATTATCCTGCCCACAGGGACACCTAAAATAGGTGAATCAAAGGGTCTAACCTGGACGATCACAGGATCATTTAAGTCAGTCAAGGGAGTGTTAAAATTCCTTGCAAACTTGTCAGCCTGCAAGTATTCTATCTCAACTGTATTAAAATCAAAATGGTTAGCTACAAGTGTTGGTTCACCTGAAACTTCACTTACTCCTACCGGTTCAAATAAACTGTCCATGTCCAATATCCGCCTTTGAGGTGGAGGTGGAGGATCCAATGTGATGAGAGGAGGAAGGTTTTGCATCCTTCGTGACCTTCTGATAGGTTGGTCCTCCATGATTGTAAATTTGACAATTCAAACCCTAAGGTTTGCTAAACATAGACAAACCATAGAGCACTCACTACGAAAATTCCTAAAGTCTCAACAGTCAGCAAGGGTAAAAGATATGCTTTCTTGAAGAAAGCTGAAAAACAGTTACTTGGCGTCCTTGAAGAGGTTCTTAGGCACAAGCAGAGGAATCACCCACTGTCCTCCTACACTTTCAACAAGGGTTACCTTCCAAGCCTGTCCAAGGTGAACTAGAAATAGCCTTCTGGTTTACCTAGGTATGAACCCTAAATGTCAAGAGACTAAATGCTACCTTAGCTATACCAACAGTCTGGGGGGACAGTCGCAAGCCTAACTCGTACGCATGGGCAGGGTAGCTGAGCCCGAAACTCTATCTAGGAAAGAATCCCCAGATGCATAAAAGTCTTGATTTACGTTTTGACAAGGAATCAGAGGGTTATATCCTCAGTCCAATGCCTCCATGCGGCCTTGTGCTTGACTCCTGTTTGAGAGGAGCTTCCCAAATACAATCGATAAAGATAAGGATTTACCTATCGAATGGTCCACTATGTTTGAATTTTAAAACTTATGGGAAATTTACACTTCCTATCCCACAAGTCTAGCCTAAGCTAGTAGGTGAATGGCCCTAAAAAATAAAAATTACTAGTAAATTGTAAGGTTTGCCGTTACACCAAAACCTGCAGATGTTGATGAACATTTGAAACCTAGCACAAGACCATATCACCAGGAGTGGTCGTTGAACCACTTGTTTTATATATATTCCCAGAGGTGCGACGGTTATACCATGTGAAGGTACCTGATACTCCAACACCCTGCCTCCGACGTAGCTCGGGGGAATTGAACCTGAGACCTCCGCTCTGATACCATGTAAGGTTTGCCGTTACACCAAAACCTGTAGATGTTGATGAACATTTGAAACCAAGCACAAGGCCCTATCACCAGGAGTGGTGGTTGAACCACTTGTTTTATATATATTCCCAGAGGTGCAGCAGTTATATCATGTGGAGGTACCCGATACTCCAACATGTGGAAATTGAACCCAGGTGTTAGAACAATTACACTCACAAAAAATGCCAATTACACATGTAAATTACACACAAAGGAGACTGAATATGGAGCAAAACACTAATCTGTATTGAATAAGTGTACAATAGCCAACCCTGTGAAGTCATAGGCTACCACACTAAATAATTACATGAGATATTTGAATTCATAAGGATGCCATTCGAATTTGGTCAAAAGTAGGCTTACTAAATCTAAGAAAATCCCCCATAGGTGCATAAAGCAGTTTCCAAATCTGTCCAGGAGCTCACAAATTGGAAAAATCAATTAGGCAATATAATAGATGATGGAAGGAAAACTCATACATGCTTTTCTTAGGAGAAAAGGGTGGAGGATGATGAGGACAAAAAACAGGATAACTTCACCTAGTCAAACTTTCCCAATTGCCTTAAAACTCAGAAAAAGAAGGCAATAAAGCAGAAAAAGTAGACATGCACTAGGAAGGCCAGGAATAAAGAAGTTTTGATTCCAAGCAGTTTCCCAAGCACTCCATGACTCAAATTTAGCAAGTTTGACCACTTTGGATGTGTGGAGGACAACTTGCATAAGGTGGAATATGGAAACTAGGCAAATAAGACAAAAATTGGATTAATTAATGTCTAAGGTAGCTAACTATGGGTTGGTTATTCTAACACCCCCCCTTAAGCCTGAATTATGATTAAAATATCAGAAAATTATAGGGCCTAGCAACAAGGTCTAGTCACCCTTTACATACTGCATGTCCATGTAACCAAGGAAAGAGGCAAAAACCCAGTGGGAAAAATCCTCCCTTAAACATGGACAGTAAAACAAAATTTGGAAATCTTGTCATCACTCATGCTTCGTAGCATGATCAGAAATCCACAATAGTGATTTGAGATTGTTGAATGTCTTCTCACAAAAAACTTTGGTGAAGACATTTTCTACTTGTTCTGAAGATGAACAGAAGAGTAGGTGAATGATGCCATCATGCACAAGCTGTCTGATGTAGTGCATATGGATCTCAATGTGTTTGGTTCTTTGTCTCTGAACTGGATCATTACAGATTTGAATGGTACTCTGATTATCACAATAGATATTAGTTGAGTATTCTGATTCAAAGCCACACTCACCAAGTAACCCCTGTAACCATAAACATTGAGTTGCTGCATTTACAACTCCTCTGTACTCTGCTTCTGTAGATGAGAGTGAAATGGCACTCTGTTTCTTGCTTGACCAGCTGATTGGTCCTTCAGTAAGAATGAAAACATATCTTGATGTTGACTTTCGATCTATGTTGTCACCTGCCCAATCACTGTCAGTAAACCCAATCAAATCAAGATCAGATTTAGCTTTGTAGAAGATCCCATGAGTCCTTGTTCCTTGAAAAAAGTTAAGGATCCTTTTGGCTACTCTCCAATGGATCTCATGAGGCTGATCCATGTATCTTGAAGCCACACTTACTGCATAAGAAATATCAGGTTGATTATGTGTAAGATACAGAAAACATCCAATCAATTGCCTATACAATGTCTTGTTTACCATAGGTGAAGAATCAGCTTCTTCAAGCTTAACTCCTGAAAGAAAGGGAGTCTTTCTTGGCTTACAATCCTTCATGTTGAATTTGTTCCACAAATCCAAGGCATAATTGGACTGATGTACTTTGATTCCTTGTTTTTTTTAGCAATCTCGAGCCCCAAGAATTGGCTCAATAAGCCCAAATCAGTCATTGAGAATGCATGGTTAATTGCATCCTTCAAGGAGGCAATTTCATCCTTTGAGCTTCTTGTAATGAGAAGGTCATCAACATACAAAACAATAATCATTGAGGAACCATGAATCAGCTTCAAATACACATTTGTATCTGACTTGCATCGAACAAAATTCAGTGATAGCAAAAAGCTATCAATCTTGGCATACCAAGCCCTGGGGGCTTGCTTAAGCCCATACAATGACTTCTTTATCCTGCACACAAGATATGGATTAGTAGCAAATCATTGAGGCTGCTGCATGTAAATATCTTCACTGAGATCTCCATTCAGGAAATCACACTTCACATCCATGTGGTGTACCTTCCATTGCTTCGAAGCTGCAATGGCTAAGGCTAGCCTGATGGAGTCCATCTTTGCCACTGGTGCAAAGGTCTCATTGTAGTCTATGCCATGTACCTGTGAGTATCCCTTGGCTACCAATATAGCCTTGTATTTCAAAGGTGAACCATCAGCAGCAAATTTGGTTTTGTAAACCCACTTACACTGAACTAGCTTCCTCCCTGGGGGAAGATCAACCAGCTCCCAAGTGTTGTTCTTCTGGAGTGAGATGAACTCTTCTTTCATGGCTGTCTGCCATCTTGGATCATGTGATACATCTTCATATGTCTATGGTTCTGAATCAACCATCAGATAGCATTTTTCTGCAAACAAAGGGTCTTTCACACATAGAGCACTCTCAAACTGAGATCTAGTCCTCCTAAGATCATTAGGATTTCCAGCTAGTTCTCCAGCTGCATGAATGGTATTTTCTACCCATTTTGGTCTTGTAGGACTGTTAGGATCTACAATTAAATCATCATTATCAGACATATCAGAATCAACAACTTCAACTATCTCTTCACTTACATTTAATGGTTCTGGTGGTGAAGAGGATTCTCCAACTTCCACTGTTGCTAAAGGCTCTTCTTGGAACTGAACACTCCTTTCAATGAAGGATTTGTTTGTGCTCAAATTGATCAGATTATACCCTTTTAAATATTCAGAGTACCCAACAAATAGACACTCTTGGATTTGGGGCCGCAAGGCCTTCCTCTTTTCTGTTGGAATTCTAGCCCAAGCCCTTGAGCCAAAAAATCCTGAAATGGGTCACATCTGGCTTGTGCCCACTCCATGCTTTGAAAGGAGTCATACCATCAAGCTGTTTATGAGGCACCCTATTCTGAATATAGGCTACACAGTTTATAGCTTCGGCCCAAAACTTTGGTGGCAAAGTCTTAGCCTCGATCATGCAGGTTGCCATCTCTTTTAGTGATCTGTTCTTCCTCTCAGCAACACCATTTTGCTGTGGGGTGTAAGGGATAGAATGCTGCATCTAAATACTTGCATCTGCACAATATTGAATGAAATCAGACTTGACATTCTCACCACCATTGTCATATCTGAGGACCTTGATTTTCCTCCCAGACTGGTTTTCAACCAAAGCCTTAAAGACTTTGAAGAGGCCAAAAAATTCAGACTTGTGTTTCAGGAAGTAAACCCAACAATACCTAGAAAAGTCATCTATGAATGTCAATGCATATTTGGCCTGAATCATTGAAATATGAGGAAATGGTCCAGCAACATCACTGTCGATCAACTCAAGAGGTGCAGAGGTTCTCTCATGAATAGCTTTCTCAAATTTATGTTCTGGTTGTTCTCCTAAGATGCAACCTTGACAGACTCCTTTGGAAAACTTAATCTTTGGTAACCCTATGACCATTTCTTTTTCACTAAGATTAGAAAGATACTTGTAATTGAGGTGGCCAAATCTTTCATTCCAAAGCTTGCTTGCCTCATTAGCATGAATCAAAAGAGCAGAGGGGTTTGAGTAGGGTAGGAAGTGTGAGAACATGTATACCTTTGAAGTGTGATTTGCAACTCCTTTTGCAATGACATTACCACTTGAGATCTCTGTGATCTCCACTTCATCAGGGGAGAATATTTCCTTCTTTGGAGACCCTGTGTGGGTCATCTGATACACTGATAAGAGGTTAGAGGCAAGACCTGGAACATACAATACATTGCTGAACTTACCATGATCAAGATCAATCCTCCCTTTGCCCAAACTTTCAGTGAGAGAGTCATCTCCCAGTACAATTGGTGGACCTTTTGACATGTCAAGTGAGGTGAATGCCTCCTTGGTTGAAACCATATGTCTTGAAGCTCCAGAATCAATGATGAAACTAGGTGAGCTTGATGTGCTAGAAACCAAGGCATGAACTCTCTCTCTGTCTTCTGAATTTGATCCTCCTTCCCTCTTCTTTGAGCTGTCAGGAAGGGAGATGCCATTCTTCTCTAGGAGTTGGGTCAGCATGTCAATTTTCTTCTTCATGCAGGAGCTCTCAGGATGATTTCCCTTACTGCAGTATGCACACTTGCTCATTTCTCCTTTGTTCTTCTTCTTCTGGGGGTTCTTCTTGGAGTCTTGGGGCTCCTCTGGAGACTTGTTCTTGTCTCTCTTTTGATCAAGTGGCTTCTTAGCTTTCTTCTTGATTTTTGAATCCACCCTCGAATCTCCAACAACTAGAGCTTGGTATTTGTAAGGTTTGATGGTGCCCATAATCACGAATTTATCTTGTTCTTGTGTGAGAGATTCCATGAAATCTGCAAGGCTAGGCATTTTATAGGCTCTATCTATCAACTTTGTGGCATGGAAGGTCAATAAAAACACTGAATAGTCAGGGCCAAGATTTGAGAGTATGGCCAAAAATAGTTTCTCCTCCTTCTTTTCGATCCCACATTGTTTTAGTTGCAAAACAAGGGCTTTGAACTTGGAAAAATAGAGTTGCAGGAATTCAAAGTTATTGGGACTCAGGGAGATCAATTCATTTTCAATTTGATGTCCCCTCATCTCATCTTTCTTACCAAAAATATCAACAAGCTTCTCCCATACTTCATTTGGTGATGTTAATCCATCAAGATGGAAAATGAGGTCTCTGGATATGCTCAGACACAGGAGACCATAGGACTCATCCCTCCTATTGTGCCATTTAATTTTCTCTACAGCTGCATTGGGCTATGATTCTGTTGCCATAGTCACTCTGTAGAGGCATTTTTCTCTCAACATTATCTCCATCTCTACTTTCCATTCAAAGAAGTTAAATGGAGTTAAGATGATCTTTTGAGATTGATCCATAGCTCAAAAATTGTGCCTTCAGTTAGCAGAATGCTCCCAGTCAATGATGTCGAACCTACAATAAAAAATTGGAAGGAGATAAATTGATCTACAAAATCTCTGATACCATGTGGAAATTGAACCCAGGTGTTAGAACAATTACACTCACAAAAATTGCCAATTACACACAAAGGAGACTGAATATGGAGCAGCACACTAATCTGTATTGAGTAAGTGTACAATAGCCAACCTTGTGAAGTCATAGGATTCCACAATAAATAATTACATGATATATTCGAATGCATAAGGATTCCATTCGAATTTGGTCAAAAGAAGGCTTACTAAATCTAAGCAAATCCCCCATAGGTGCATAAAGCAGTTTCCAAATCTGTCTAGGATCTCACGAATTGGAAAAATCAATTAGGTAAGCTAATATATGATGGAAGGAAAAATCATACATGCTTTTCTTAGGAGAAAAGGGTGGAGGATGATGAGGACAAAAAACAAGTTAACTTCACCTCGTCAAACTTTCCCAATTTCCTTAAAACTCAAAAAAAGCAAGCAATAAAGTAGAAAAAGCAGACATGCGCTAGGAAGGACAGGAATAAAGCAGTTTTGATTCCAAGTGGTTTCCCAAGCGCTCCATGACTCAAATTTAGCAAGTTTGACCACTTTGGATGTGTGGAGGACAACTTGCATAAGGTGGAATATGGAAACTAGGCAAATAAGACAAAAATTGGATTAATTAATGTCTAAGGTAGCTAACTATGGGTTGATTATTCTAACATAAATTTTAATTATTGCGTTCATTTTAAGGGCTATGTCTTACTTAGAAGGAAGTGGAGTGAAGTACTATGATGTTTTTGACTCGATAAGAAATGTAAAAGTAAAGGTGTATGTTTTCGATGTTTTCAAAGAAAATTATCACCACTAAAGCAAACATCTTTTTTCTTTTTTTGTAAATATAAATTGATGAAAAATGTAACAATAAAGAGAACACTAAGACTATATTTTTGTAGTTTTTTGAGATTATATTTTAAAAACTGAAAGTAAAACTACTCTATGCAAAATCACATGCAAAAGCTTGAAAATGTTTTCTTTTCACTTTTTAAAATGCTCAAAGACTACTATGCAATTAAACGCACTAAGCTTGAGTATGTTTGAATTAAATCAACTGTATAAAGCAAGCAAAGTTAAGTAAAATGGATTAATAAGACCAAAAATCAACCAACAAGGGAAGACTTGGAATCCTAGATTGGGTGGGCACAATGACAAGAAATCACTGAAAACACACAAAAGTAAGTGACAAACCAATCACTATTGAAAGATAGAATGGAAACATAGTGTCCAGAACCCTGATCACTGATTCAGACAACTAACACCTCAACCTATAACCCAAGCAGGAAAATCCACTTCAAAATGCAAACAGAAGACAATCCGAACAAAAGAAACTCAAGGGCTTTACAAGAAAGCATAAAGTGTGGCCAACAAGGTCATCAAATTGACAACACAGTGTTTATAAGGACGACCAACCAACAAACAGAACGTATAGAGCGACAGGGACAAGCAAACCCTAACCCAAAAATTCCTATGCTATGGCTTGTACGCGACTGTGTATAAGGGAAACTCGCATACTGTACGCAACTGTCCTAGAGAGCAACCCGCGTAATGTACGCGAATATCCTAGAGAGAAACCCGCGTACTATACATGACTGTCCTAGAGAGCAACCCGCGTACGCAGGCCTCTGTACTCAACTGTATCCAAAAGTAACCTGCGCATAGGTACAAAATTTTCTAAAAAAAGGAAAAATTTTCAAGGTCTTTAAACACTATCCTAAGCATGAACCAGGACAAGATACCACACACAAACTCAAGGAAAATACTGGTCAAAGGTAAATAGAAATAACTTACAGCAGTCTGGGCTCCCTAGTGGAGTCGCCAGTTCTATTGTTCAGGAATAAACACCCTTATAACCGAAGTTCTGGGGTTACCAACATACTCTTAAAACTTGCTGACAATCAACTTTAAAGTACAGAAAGGAAATAGGAAGATAGAATGGACTCACCCGATTAATGATGGTTGATCCAAGATTTGACTTCTCCCACTCCGCTTCTTCTCCAAAGCTTTCAGGGATGCACCTCCTTCACCTGCAAAGAGAAAATCCTCTAAGTACAAACTTATGCATGTATATATGACAAGTTAGATAAACAATATATAGAGTTCTCAATGATAAATATTCATCAAGCCATGACACATGAAAGTGACTCAACACAAAGTTGGAAGAAGGATTCTCTTTATTAACAATAGTGAATGAGATAAGTGTACAACCCAACGCCTGAAACAAGGACTCCTCTGCAACTAAAGGATTCTAATTTCTGCCGCTCCAAATAATTCTGAATAGATACCACCAGCATAAATTTTATCTCCAAGTATGATTGATTAATTCCCTCCCCAAGGCCTCTATTTATACTTAAGGAAATAAAGCAATTTCGAAGGTTGAGGAGGTTGAGACAGTTAATATAGTTAATGATTAAGGCTTAACAAATATCCATTAATCACATTTTATTATTTTTAATGTCAAATGAAGATGTACGTGAGTATTGATACTGGCAACCCGTGTATGACACGCGAGTTTCTATAAGGGAAACCTGTGTATGACACGTGAGTTTCTATAAGGGAAAACCGCGTACAGATCTGTACGCAGGTTGCATTGACAATACTCGCATACAGTACGTGATATGTTGTAGGAATAGTTGCATATGTATGTGGGTTGCTGTGATAAGAGTCACTTACAACATTCAACATGTAAAAAGGTAAAAATGGCAAGCTAGGTGGATAGTGAATGTATTTCATAACATGCCTATCTATAGTGTTGTAGGAAACCTTCAATCCATAAATGTCCTTTTGTGCGCCAACACATGAAGTGTCGGCACTCAGACGGAGAGATGCCATTTGGGTTGATAACATCTATGTATCATATCTATAACACTAAGCCTTGTGTATGTATCATCCCTAGAACACTAATCACGTATTTTGGTGTGAGTAATCCTGGAGCTGAAGTTGATGAAATAAAAGGAGTTGTTACTAGTGGAAGTATATCGAGGGTATCATTTCTTTGGGATTACCCAATTAATTCATTTATATTGGTATTGTTTTATGTGTTTTTTACTTTTCCTCAACATGTTCCTATGATTCCTGTGAGATATCATAGGTAATTTATTATTGTCTCTTTTGATTTCTATGTTTATTATTTCATAGGGTGTGTTGAAAGTGAATAAAACCATTGAATTTTGTCTTGACATTGTTGTCAAATATGAAAGTGGAAACATCAAGTGTACATGTATATTTTCAAGAATAATTTCACTTTATTTTTAGAAAATTGAGTTGTATTTTGTTGTTCCCGGAGTCCTTTTTGGTGTGTGTACAACAATATATCCCACACTGACACATGCTGAGAGGATTGTGGTTCAAGTCTTTGGAGAACTTGGAGAGCTACCCAAAGCATTTGTTGAGCTTGAGGTATATTTATTACACCAAAGGTTTTATTTAAGGGACGGCTCTACTCTCGCTTTTGTCGTCGGTCACCTTAAATTCACCCCCTATAAAAATGGTGTCAGTATTCTCCTTCACCACCACGTATCCCTTTGGAACATCTGCCTACAGAAACGCTATCGGTCTTCTCCTTCACCGCCACATAGCCCTTTGTGGATTCATCTATGGAGCATAATAAATAGCGCTCGAGTAGTATAATATTAATAATAACGAGGGTTTTTGAGAATAATAGATGGTTCCCAAGTAGTATGGATCTCCAAGAAAATGAAGCGCAATATTACATCTTTAGAAATAATAGTAAGAAAGGAAAAGGAAGAGAATGCTGCATGTGTGGCGATGTTGTATTTGAGGAAAGCTTGTTCAGAGGCCATAGATGCTACTACTGATTTCAACACATGTGAGTCTACAATTTCATCAATCATAGCCTTTGATGTCCTTTTACTTTCATGTTTTTCATGAAGCCCGTTATTCTTCTAATGTGTTCATATGCTACAATTCTTACAGATATTACAGCAGGTTGTATTGTGATCAGTTAGAATCAGACGACGTAAATGTATGTGACTGGTGCCTTGACTTAGAGGAAAAATACACAAATCAGAGACATAAAAATAAAGTTGAATTGCTGGAAATGGAATGTAGGAAGGCCAAAAAGGGGGATGACAGTGAAGCAAGCGCTATGAAGCAAGCTGCATCAACAACCATTAAGAAACACATGGAGGTTACCCAAGCCTACCCTTAAAATCCGCATCAAATTTGGGGGCAACAAGAAGAACCAGCCGTTGATTCTCACACAAGACTGCGAGTTGTCTAGTGAAAGCTATAAAAAAGCATGCCCTGTACTCCTTCTCAGAGCAGCCCTAACAAAGTTGGATTGGGTTGTCAGTATAAGCTTCTTTTAGATGTGCTGAGCTGATAAAACCAAGAATTCTTTCACCATCATATCCCTCTAGATTCCATATCTACCTTTAACATGTGACGATAAGCAAGTGGATAGCCTAGACACCTCGGTATTCCTTCTCTTGTTAATCCCTGCATAGAAAAGATATATAACTCGTCATCTCACTGTCATAAAAATAAACCCTCCCCAAGAAAAACAAAAATAATATTGATATTACAAAAATATATAATCTTGATATTCAATATATATATATATATATATATATATATATATATATATATATATACTTGAAATAACAAAAATAATCTTGATATTACAAAAATGATTGCTTACAGAGAAACACATTTTACGGATATGTAGTCTTTCAAGCTGAGGAAGTTATTCCAACAGGTTGAGAAGAAGAAAAAGATTCAGAATACGTATATCAAGATTCTTCAATGATTTGAAGCTACAGATTATCTCCACAAAACTTTATGCTGGAAAATCGTGTATGTCCCAATTCTAATGAAATTTCTGTCCAATTAAATTACTTCCACATTCCATTTTTAGTTCAACAATTGCATGAGAAAGCTCATAAAACAGCATCCATTGACTCTTAGATCCTTTATATGTGAACATGTCTTCAGAGTTATAAGATTCTGGCAGTTCACAATTAATTGATACCCAAAAAAAGCCGTTACACATAAATGTGCAATGGTTACAGAGGAGATAATAGGCTTCCATAGTCCAACACATTCGTCTATGTCAAGTTTTTGCAGAAGCAGGAAATAAGAAATAAAGCGAGCTAAATAGTCATCTATCAAAGCTATTAACTAGAAAATGCAAGTATTGAGATGGATAAAGCCGTCAAAATGGGTGCGAAGGAGGAAGAGAGTGTAGTGGGCCAATTTGAGTGTTATGATATTAGTGCAACTGAAAATGGCAGTTGGTGGGTATTCACCTGATGTGTAATCGTAATGTCCATAGTGATGTGTTCGACATTCTCCTGCACTACAATCCTCACCCATTTCCATACGTTTTTGCTGCTAAATTTTCAATCATCGTAGAAGTGAAAAGCTTCGAGGTCTGAAGAATGCATTAATATAATTTTGGAGATTAAATATTCTGTAGTCTTTCATTTACGAGTGAATCCACTCTAAAACACTTGTACCTAACCTCCTCCTCAACATCATCATCCAAAAAGAGGTGTGGGGAAAGATGGTGAGTTGGGGAATTTGGGTGTAGAGAAATATCCATCTGTGAGAAAGAGCATCTGATAGCCTGTTTAATAAGAAGCTTAGAAAGGATATATAATACTACCATATCTGGAAGCCTCGAGAATAAACCTGATACACTTTCGTTACTCGTGATGATGGAAGTAAATTGAGAAGAATGGTAAACAAATAATGATAATTATGTAACTCGCAGCGAGTAGAGAAATGGAAGGAAATGGAAATGACAACAAAGGTACTCTAGGAAGGAAATGTTAAATGGATTCAAAAGGGTGTGCCATGTGTAAGGACAACTGTCAACATGTCACCTCAACGGAATCAGTAATGCAATGTGTCATGTCAACTACAGAAGTCATGCTATGTGCACAACATCTCAACTCAATCACAGAAGTCATTTAATGTAATCACAAACCTTCTGGCTACCTCACTAATTAAAAATCCAAAATCCTTATTAAGGTGATAGAATTAATTTAAATTAAGCCTCCTTAAGGTGAAATTGATTATAATTAAAGTATAAGTGAATTGACATGTAGGTGGCCTCCACTAATTTAAATATATTCTACATATCATGATTCATGGTTGAGCTCATCTTTTAAACTATACTATGAACACAATCTTTTAGTTTTTCCATATCAGACAAAAAGACAAGGGATTTATATTTTAAGTTTTTCAAGGATAATACTAAATGAGAGTTGAAAGCTTAAAGTATAATTGATGGTATTTGGATCTCGTTTATTTTAGAAATGTATTTTTATAAATGAAAAAGACTGAACGAAACGAAGTTATAAATCCTTCTTCTTTTCAAGTCAAAAGGGAAAACCACCCTTCATGCGTGCAGTCAAGTGTTATTGGAATCTACATGTATGTTTTGGTCATGTAATTATGTGTGAAGGGAAAAGGTAAAAATAAATTTAGTGGAATTCTTAAGTCTATCAAAACTTGTGTCACCTGTGCTACAATATGTGCAAAGGAGGTTCTCTTTTGCATCCATTAGGTCATGAAAATTAAGCAACAAGCTAAAAACTTGAAACAAAATATTTTCTTCACGTGTTAACCTCATTTGGCTATTCAATGATCTTCAATAAATGATATTATAAGAGGACCCAAGCAAATGGTCAACAAGAAGAATGGTGTCGGTTGTGCAAATTTTGATGTGCATAAATTTTGATGTCTCTCATAGTTCAAGTTTCAATTTCAATGGTATAGTCTCTCCACGTCCAGGCTAGTCTCAGTTTCAAAGGTATAGTTCCTCCACGTATAGGGGTTTTGAGGTTCTCTAAATCTACCATGAACTTCGAAAACTCCTATAACGATGACCCTTGGATTTTTAGACTTTTTTGCTTTGTAAGATTTCATTGGCATTCAAAGGATCGAGGGTAAAACATTGACTTATTCACCTAATGTTTTCAAATTTAAAAACTTTATGTACAAAAGTATTTTGGAGGAAATGTATTTTAACTTATGTGGCGATTTAGAAGTTTGATGCAACTTATTTTCCTAGACTTGCTTTCATTTCATAAACTTATATTATATACACACAACATTCTCTCATTTTTTGAAACATATAGAAGTTCTCTTCGGTGTTTCATTTCCCCCCTTTGGGGGTATGCTAGTTTATAGATTAGTGCATTCGATTGATGGATAGTGTTCATTTGAATATAATATTTATTGTGTTTTCCCAACTTTTAAAAAATTCTCTAGGTGGTTGAAAATAGATACGAGCATGTACGTTGTTGATGAGTGATTTTAAGCATGGTTGTCTATGGAAATATAAATTGGATTTTAACCATGGTTTTCTTTGGAAATATAAATTGGATTTTAACCATGGTTGTATTTAGATCTTATTATATTTTTCTTAGAATTACAAATTATACAATCTTGGTGTTAATATTACTCCTTTCCCCAATTCTTAAGGGGTTATATCTTAATGGAAGAGTGCCTTCCTTACAAGAAGGAGGTTGGTGTTTTGATTTCTTCGTGACCTAATGATATTTCAATATTGGTATTTTTAATAAAAACACATTTTATTATGATTTATTATGGCTATAGGGGGGGTTTCAAACCATTTTTGTATGTTTCTATGAGGGGGGTTCTAAACTGCCTTCATATATTTCTATGGGGGGGGGGGTTCAAAACTTCCCTTGTATGTTACAACGATGGGGGTTCAAAATCCCCCTTGTAGATTTCTATCAGGGGGGTTCATAACTTCCCCAAAGGTTTGTAATATTTAGTTTTATTGGGGGTTTCGAACTGCCCCCATAGGATTCTATGAGGGGGGTTTCAAACTTACCTCATAGGTACCTACGAGGGGTATTTATAATCGCCCCTAAATGTTTGTAATAAATAATTTTTGGGGGGTTATGAACGAACCCCAAAAGTCACTATAGCATCAGTTTTTATCTCTTCTAGAAGCACCCTTGAAAGTCAAAACTTTAAGCACCGGTGCTATTGGGGGCAGTCTAAAGGTTTACAAGATTGAGTTTTAGGGGGGGTTTATAACCTCCATTTAAGGCACCTATGGGGGGGTTTGAAACCACCCACATAGGTACCTATGCGGGGGGGTTTGTAACCGCCCCCAAAGATTCATAACATGGGATTTTACGGGGGGTTTAGAATCACCTCCAAAAGTCACTTTTAGGGGTAGTTTTGATCTCTTCTAGCACCGTCGCTAAAAATCCAAACTTTTAGCGTCAGTTCTATTAGGGGCAGTTTTTTAAAAACCACCTCCAAAGACAAAATTGCCCTCAAAAGTGACTTTTGGAGGAAGAAGATAACCCCCACCTCCTCGCCTAAAAGTCAAATTTGTTGTAGTGATTATAATGATTTCTTACACTTGCTTATGAGATTACAGGTCAAACATGATGATGAAGTTGCGATCCAATTTATTTTCACACTTTCAGGGCATTTTTTACCCAGAAAATTTTTTGAGGTTACTTTTCACCTTTTCATGCTCAGTTAAAAATATGAAAAATATTCAAAGTGATTTTTATGTTGTTCTTGTGCTCGTTAAAACCATAGCAAAATATCATCAAGTTTACTGTTCATTTCCCCATACTTGTGAATCAATGGAACAACGCGATTGATCTTGCTTTCCTTCACACTCGATAAAATTTTAAGCCTCATGCTTGTAACCAAAGGAGCATCTTCCTAGTGATAGTTTACCCCTTTTTCAGACCTAGTGGACTAATTATGAAAAATAAATACCTTAGTCAATCATTGACTAAGAGAGTTCTCCTAGGTATTATTTTACACTTTTTCGGGCTTTAGGGTCTAAACTTATGAAAAAGTTCACCCTAGAGTCTTCTTTAGTTTTTTTAGACTTTTTAAACATGAAAAATCACTGAGATTACCTTCTTTTGTCTCGTAAAATCAAACACAGATGGACCCTTTTTGGGAATGTTAACAAAAAAATTGTTCACCTATATCTCCATGGTCCAAACAATAATTATACATCATAACTCCACCATTATTTCCTCCATTTCGAACTTCAAAACTAAAATTCCACCAAATATGGTTCAAAATAGTATTATTACTTCCCCCATAAATGAAGGGAAGTTGAGAATTTATTGTTATTTATCCCCACTCTCTACAAAAAGGAGCAAAAAACCATAAAAATTAGAATGGGTCAAAAACCATAGATAAATACCATGCACAATAAAATACTATGGGTCATTACCATGGGTCAAAAAACCTTGGACCACCCTATAAATACATTGTGAAGGTCTCCCCAAAAATACTTTTGAACCTGTGGCCATTATCTTCAATTTTTTCCATATCATTCCCATGGTGTATGTAGAGCTTGCTCCATACGCATTTGGATACATTCCCCCTATTTGAAAACCATTAGTGGAGACGACTCGAGGACCAGACCGTGGATTCGGTGGACCATCTCCATAGATGGCTACAGTGGACCACTTCAAATAAATTTATGCCTATTGTTGTTACTTTTTTTTAGTTAGATAATAAATATAAAAATCATAAAAATTATTTCTGTTATTGCAAGTCGAGGTTGAAAGACACTTTGCGCCATGAACTCTACCCTATGATCTGACTAATCTAAGGTAGGTGATTTTGCACGTAGTATGGGATAAATTGCCACTACAGGGACTGAACCAATCCTTTAGGCTTGTAAAACATGTGATATTAGACACATCCTAAATATGAACTATACCGAGCATCTAGTACCCTCTTCAAGCTTGTTAATAAACAAATAGGTACTAGTTAATCATGATGGGGAATACAGGAAGGGAATGTGTCTGTATTGTGTTTATGGCATCTTGTTGTCACCCTTGAACATGGAGCTTGTTTGTATTTCATCCAAATAGTTGGTTAATTGACTTGTCTTTGAGTCATGTCAAGTCCATGAGTCTTTTTACTCCTTTAGGTCATCCAAAGAATGCCTCAGTCATGTCTTGACCTCCATCCCTGTGAGCCATTCCTTCCAAGTAATTCATCATGCCGTAAAATGTTCAAGGGGAGTCTTTCGTTTGAGTCAATATTTGTAGTAGTCAAGTCCTATGACATGTAAGCTATGCCTGAAATGGCCTCCTAACACCATTCACCTGTACACCTTATGTCAGTCCATGCTCATTCTGTTTACCACCTAAAATCATCCTTATGTATTGGTTTTGTTTCGATGATGTGGGAAACATCATGGCCTGTAACGTCCCTTCCTAGAAGGACATTAAGTTTTTACCATGTCAAGCACCTAGGGGCTAAAAATTGATTAGTTAAATTACCTAGGGAATTTTGGTTATTAAAAACTATGGAGTCATGTATTAGGATAATTTCCAATTCTGATTATTTTATGTAATTATTTAATTAATGTGAATAATAATGACATTTGGACAGTGCCATGTCAGGAGGGAGCATTAGGAAATTCAACTTTCCTTGGATGACAAATAGAAACTGTTAAGGGAACTGGAAAAAGGAAATAGTTAGGAAAAGATATAAACTGACAAAAGCAAGCAATAACCAGTAGTTTCAAAAGCAGAAAGTGCAGGAAAAATAGTCAATGCAAAAGCATGTAACTTTGGCCAAGGGAGGACGCAGTTTCTATTTTTATGAGAATATACTTGCAAGGTAACATCTCCAATCCTAATAAGGCATATTTTACTCAAAGGAGGGTGCAATTTCTAATTTGATGAGAGGATACTTGCAAGGAAACATCTCCAATCCTAATAAGGAAACTTTTACTCAAAGGAGGGCACAATTTCGACTTTGGACTAAAGGGAACAAACAAGGGGAGCATTAACTAAGCCTATTAATTTATATTTTCGTCAAGAAGGGTGAATACATGATTATGGTTAGGGTTTGCAAGTGGCAACTTGCTCAACAGGTGAAGGAATTTCTCAACAAGTCACTCAAGGTTTATTTAAGGGTGCTTCCAACTCCATTTCTCAGTTTGGATTTTTAGTGTGTTGATGTATTATGATGATAAGCTTCAAAACTGAGTGATGAGCCTCAGTTCCCTTGGATGATGCGCCCCAATTCCCATTTCCCTACTCTTCTCTCTTCCATTCTTCATTACAGACAACAAAGGATCAAAGAGAAACCATCTATGAAATAGATCCAGATATGATGTAAGCATTCAACCATTAATGCCATTTTTGTAGGTGTATCTATCAGGTCCTGAAGTTTCTAGTACTTGCATACATATGAGGGTTCAAATCTCCAAATCTCTCTTTGATTCTAGCTTCTAAAATGCACTGTATTGATGCCTCCTATTAAAGAATGCTATATATATTAATTATGAGATTTACTTTGAAATCCATGGCTGAAAATTTATTTTATGAACATTCTCTGTAAATTTTATGTCAATCTGAATCGATATGACTGAGATTTACTTGTTTTTATCCAACCTAGTCTATATTTGCACCTAGAATTGACTAGTTTTACCATAAAATGAATAATTCAACCTCTGAGTCTCCAAATCCCTCCATTATTATTCTTATGGATCCTTCATAGATTTATATAATTCTCCAAATTCTAAAATAGATAATTCGTAGCATCCCTATCTTGTTTGGGAAATCGTGAAGGTGAAGCTAGTGAGTTGTCCTAAGAGCTAGTTTTACCATTGCAACATGTAGAAACATTTTTTACTTTCTTATGATATATATAAACCTACAAATAATGATATATACCTTCATGATAGATTTCTAAAAGTTTCCTAATACTCTCTTAGCCAGTGGTTTCTTGGAGACTATTAGTGAGGGTTTTTTTTTGCACCGGTTGGGACTCCCAGAAGCCTAAAAGTATACTTCAGTGAAGCTGATTTCAAAACCTAAATGGGCCCAAAATATAGGTTCTTAGGAACCTGAAAAAACAATATCCTTCCCTGCCTTATTGATCCCACATTTAAATCCCAGTCACTCTTTCCTTAGCTTGTTAATTTGTTCACCTATCAGCTAGTAATTTCAAGATTCGTTTTTTAAAATTTATTGCATCAGCAATAGAGTTAGTATTCTAATATGATATCAGATCATGGATATTACAGTGGTATCATAGAACTTTCCTCCACCCCTATGGAAATTACTCTCTCAAGAGAAGAAAATTTCAGCCATGTCATACACTAATGATGACTATGATTAGCAGTTTGAAGAAGAAGAAATCATCCATGTTTGTGGAGGCCTACCAAGACATGAAGATGATGATGTATATTGGACATCATATAGAGAATATATAAGATCTGATTCTCCCATTTTTAATAAATACTTGACAAATATGATAGAATCATGTGGAAACATGCCTTGTTGTTACAAGAAGTATCTAACTTTGGGAAAGACTATTGGTGCAGTCATGACCTTTAAGGAGTATGTTTATATGAAGTATGGATTTTGGACTTAGAATTTTGATGAGAATTCTTTCAAGAGAAAAAATTCATCCATAGAGGAAACAAGTTGTTTGACCTCTTTGAGGAAATATGAATAAGAAGGAACCAAATGTGAATATTCATCAAAGCCATCTTCATGTTCTAGATTTAGGTGTAAGTTTGGTTTTTCTTCAAGCAGAGCTTCTTAAGGTTGTGACCTGAGTATCACTCAAGATGAAGAAGTATCAAGTTGCTTGAAGAAGGATAGAAATGAAGTGGAGATAGAGATACATGAGGTGAAGTGTAAGTCACCACAAGGTGGTTGCATAAGAGAATAAAGAGAAGATGAATGCACTTCAATATTCTTTGTGGGTGATCTACAGATCACTTCTCAAGATGTTGGTTCATGTGAGGGTGGTGATACATCATTTGGATCAGATCCAAAAGAATATTACAAATCAGATTTATAGTCAACACTTGAGTTTCATAATGAATAAGAAGACAATCATACATTAGTTGGATGCGAACCCGAATATTTGGTGGAAGATCAAGCTACCATAGCCCCACCACATGAAGAGAAAAATATGATACAAAGGGATGAACAAAGTTCATATTTTTGTATTACCTTGAATCATGATGAATTTGCATCCACATCAGAGGTGATGTTGGACATGTGTAAGCATCCAAATCCCACTATCACCATTTGTGGAGAGCTATGAACCATTTATTCTTGTAGGTGGGAAAGTACACACAAAGATTCATGAAGGAGAAGGAGAAGTTTCCCATGAGCATAATGAGAAAGATGTTGCAACAGTGGAAGATATAAATATAATGTTCAAAAAAGTTAAATTTGTATGGCATCCACTAGAATCCATAAATGGATTCCTTATTGTTGAGGATTGTGTGACAAGAGCAGGGTGTCCATTCACTTGACCCTACCACCAATGTTGTAGAAGAACAATTGAGAGAGATAAGAAACACTATGGACATGGTTGAAAGAGTACCTACTGATGGGTGCTAAAGTTTCATTTAGACATCTATTGAGGTATGTCCACCTCTCTATGTTGGTGACATAGAGATTTCACTTGAATAAAAATTCCCAAGATCAACTTCCACGTCACCACTGGAGTTTCATGAAGTTGATCCAAGGGAGAGGGAAGAGGAAGAGGTTAACCTGACGAAACTTCATTTTCTTGTATGGTCACTAGATATGAGTGAGTGCAAGATCAAATAGGCCCTACACACTCTCCATGGAACCCATGCATTGATGGAAAATATCTGTTGGAAGTTGGAGGAGAAATATTCCATGGAAGACATGGAGAAGTTTTAGAAGGCCATGACAATCATCAAAGGTATTTTTCTCCATTTGCTTTCTGATAGAGACAATTTGCTTGAGCTTGTTGAGTTGTTGTATGGAACATCCTTGAAGGATGAATAAGATATTTTCAGTCTCACGCAATAATTGTTGACCACCCAAGATTCCTTGAATAGCACTCAATGTGCACTCAAAGAGTCCAAGATGGAGATAGAGAAACTTCATGAGAAGTTGCAAAGATCTTACCTACCCTCCTAAACAGCATTGATCCATCCTCATAAGGATGATTTAATTATTGATCATACATATGAATCTCATGAGATGGTGGATCATGAGATCCATTTGGTTTTGCATGTCTTGAGGATTGTGAAAACAAGCCTGATGAGAACCAAGCACTTGACCTTTTCTAGGGAAAACTTGAGTTGTTTTATGGAGAGAGTCTCTTCTCCATGGAAGAGTAATATGAGCTCACCTTAGTTGGACCAGTCAGTAATGGATAATATGCAGCCACAATTTTGGTGGATGAGTATTGCAGAGAGTTTATTCATAGTTCTTCACCCCAAACTTCTATTTCAGCCACATCAGTTGGGGATGAAAATTGGGAGAAGGAATTTTCCTTGTTGGTGGCACATGAGGAGAAGGAGGATCCTATAGGTGTTCATGATGACTTGATGAATGCGCCATTCCATTCCCAACATCAACATAGGAATCCACTTGCATTATTTTATGCCTCTTTTATTCACTTGCACCCATTGAGTGGACCCAGTGGAAGAGAGTTGAGCCATTGGAGTTGTGCACTAGTTTCATGTTTGGGAGATCATAAGATTTCTCTAGGTGACACATATTTGTTTGTTAAGGTATACAAAGGAAATATAATTCATAGCACCATTATGTGCACCAATCTACAAAGTTGTATCATTATTGTCACTCCATCCATATATCATGAGAAGAAACTGCAACAAAATGAAACCCATATTTGAGCTCTATATGGAATTGAAGTTGTTACCCCAAGTGGAAGGTGGAAATATGAGAATATATGTGCATGATATGCCTGGAAAATTCCAATCCCACAAATATATTATATAAATGAACAATACATACCATAAATTTATTGCTATAGTAATATTGGATTCATTTGTATATTAGGCGAAGAAATTGTCTTGAACATTGTTGTAGTAATAATGGATTTATTGTATACCATATGATTATTTTTTCATGAAACTTAAAATTATTGGCACACTAACTATTTCACATTGTTCCTTCTAGTTCACTACTAACTTATTTATATTTAGAGCCTATTTTCATAAAATCATATCATACTTCTTACCAGATTCAAACAGTTAATTTTCCTATAAAGATTTATTTTATTTATGGTCTCCATTTGAACAATTTTCAATATGATAATCAACAAGTCATATGGTAAGTAACCCTTTTTTTGGAAAATGGGTAAATAGTAGTTGCACTAACCTGGGATATGATAATCCACATGTCTTATTGTTGATACTATGAGCATTAGAGTTGTGTTTTCCTATCCAAATTCATTAGAACATAATGCATATTATAAGTAAGCCATTTTTTTGGGAAACCATGAAAACATTAGCCACATTAACTTGTATAACATATTTTCAAACACAAAATACCAATTTTCTTCGATGTTGGGATTCTAAAATGTTGAAAATAGCCCACGACTTGCTGTGTCTTCTTGTCAAAGTTATTGAGATTCACAAACCCAACTAACATGGGGAGCCCAATGAGATTTGAAAATGGGTAATCATAGCAGCAAGAATTATACATGACCATTTGTATATATAGCCTCATATTTTGGTTTAGCGGCTGCACCTAAGGGGGTTCTAGAAAGTAAAAAATCATGATTGTTGGCATTATCACAATTCATAATCCCAAACTAACATGGGGGAGCTCAATGAGATTTATGGGTAATCATCACGATGGTTACTCTTCCTAACCATTTGCATATATAAACCCTCATCTGTTATGAAGGGGTAGAACATATTTCTATGGTGTGATTAATGAATCATGGCATATGAACATTGAAAGTAGTAAGAAAATATAAATAAACCACCTGGGTACCTCCATGATTGAGCAGAAAATTGTGCTCATCAGAATTAAAGAGTGAGCCATAGTTTGTGCTTCTTATATGGCTTTATCCTCAGCTTCAAGTTCATCTAGCTACTCTTTTGTAAATAAGTAAGCTCTAATTCCATATTATTGTATAAGGCCCACTGCATTAGTATGTATTGTTTTCCCTTCTAGAACTAAAAGAGTCGGGATACCCTCAACTTGGAAGTAGCGAGACAAGTTCTTTCTAGTGTGGCCTACAAATGGTAAATCCACCAAGGAATGATTGCATAATAATATTCAAATGCTTTTTCCTCTTTGTCACCTAAGAGAAACACAATCTAAAATGCCTCCCCTTTGTTTAGAAGCTCATTCTGAATTTGTTGATTGTACAACATCAGGAGTCATTCTCCAAGACTTGTGTGGTATCAAATCAGGACTTTGTGTTGTATCAAGTCCTATATATGTCCTCATGTATTAAGGTGGGATGCTTGTAATGTGATTTTGTGTTGTATCAATATTGGAATCTTGTGTCATATCAATATTTGATTCTTGTGTTATATCAAGACTGGTCTTGTGCTATATCAATATTGTGGACTTGTGTTGTATCAAGTCTAGACTTGTGTTGTATCAAGTCAATGATTCTTATAGACAATACCCTATGAGAATGGATCTCCAATTATGGATATGGGCTTGTGTTGTATCAAGCCATAAGGTTATACTGTACTGATATATTACTAGCCATGGTCACTGAGTGTTATTAGTCTCCTTTAGGGCTTAGCTACCCCTGGGGTAAATTACTTTAGCATCTGACTATATAGCCCAGGGTAATATATATGATCATCGGTATGTATGGACTAACTCTTTTGAGTATTATATGATAATATGGATAAATAATACACATATGGACCATGCATTAATTATTTAATGATAATGAGATAAAATAATAGAGAAAGAGAAATTTGAATTGCCTCAGTCAAAGCATTAGTTGAACTATTAATGAATGTAATCGGTTAAGTAAAGAAGATATTAATTTTCATCAATAAAAATGCATCAGTTAACTAAAGAGATCAATGAAAATTTAATAATAGAAATTGTGCATGGGTGGCACTAAGAGTTAAGCATTGATGACACTTAAGTTAGCTTGTTAACTAAGTGATCAATAGTCAGTTAAATATTGAGTTCACTTCAAGTCAATTAACATTCAGTTCAAGTCATTTAACATTCAGTTCAAGTAAAGTTAGCATTCAGTTCAAGTCAGTTAACATTCAGTTCAAGTTATCTCACTTTTAGTTCAAGACAATAAACATTCAATTAAAGCTAATTGAGGAAAGGAAGGGTGTTAATGGTTGCATGGAGGGAGTTCTAGTTATCTCCTCCTTGTAAATGCACTATGTGGTTCTCTCAATGTGTTTACTAACCCTTATATGCGCTACCTTCTGCATGCTATGTGTTTTGGCTTGTTATTAATATGCTAGGTATATGGCATGTTCAATATAGTTGCATGCAGTTTTTTTTGCAGGGTTGAATTGGATCTCTCTTCTCTACTGCTTAGGTGATATATCTTATGGGTCGATATGATTATGTGTTATAAACCATTTTTTCCAAATCTATCTATCATATTCAAAGACTTGTTGGGTTTTTCATCCTCCGTGTTTGGAGGGTTTTCCAGGGTATATCTTGTCTCTCATGGTTGATTGATTATATGGCTGATTTATGGAGCTGATTTATGTGGCTGATTTAGTTATGAGATTCATATGTGGCTGATATAAATATTCATATGTTGGCTGATATAAATATTAAAATGTGGTTTATTTTTTAAATTCATAAGTGCTTAAATTGTTTGATAAAAGTTTTAGAGTTCAAGCATCTTTCATTTCACTCAAACATCAACATGGTATCAGAGAATAGGGTGTGAAAGAGCTTAGTTTTGTTCAGAAAGATAATCCTACATATATATTGAAGTGTTTATCAAAATATTGCATCCATGACATCAATATCCGTTCAATTTGAAGAGTGACTTGAAGGCACATCAAACTTCAACACATGGAAAGACAGGGTGTTGAATATTCTTGAAGAGCATGATCTTGATTCATTCATTACCACTGTGGTAGAGGATTCTACCACCGATTAAGGGATAATCAATTTCAAGAAGAATCAAGCAAAGGACAATAATATCATATTTGATTCGGTTAAGGACAATCACACTTCCATGACCATTCTATTGAACACCGCAAGGGAACGTTTTGATACACTCACCAATGTTTTCAAGAAGATGGGAGCATCCAAAGCAAGGTTTTGTACACTAAAGAGGAGAATATTGTCTTCATGACAACAATGAAGAAAGGGATAAATCATTTCACTACAAATAATCTCTTCCATTCTTGTGAATAAAGGACTCTGGTATTCTCCGCAAGGGTCTAGAGATCAAGAGGGATCCCACACACATCAATAAAAGATAAGTACTTTATATTTTAATTGTTATATGATGTTATAAATCAGATATAAATTTATTTTAATATGTTTCATGATTGTCATGTAGATATTTGTATTCCTTGACTTTGGAATTGTGTTGATCATATACATTGTTTTCTGTCTTTATTGGCATGTTGTAGATATCATGAAGTCCATAGTATGAGACATTATATAGGATTGATATAAGACTGATATAGAATTATATAGGACTGATATAAAATTATATAGGACTGATATAAAACTTCATAATTTGTTTCATGAGATATAATATATAGTGTTGCATGAATGTTCATGAGTTATGAACAAAAGACTCCATAAACCCTTCATGAATACAAGGCTGAAATTTTATATGAATATGGAGATGCATTAATATTCAAATGTACTGATATTGGATGATATAGGACTGATATGGGACTGATATAAGACTAATATAAAGTTTAAAATCAGTGCATGATATTAGTATGAGTTATCTTAAGACAATTGATTAATATATATACATAATTGTGTAAGTTATTATCACTATATATTCATTGGAATAAAATTCATGAGTATGAGATAATTCTAACCATTAGAATATTTTTTATTGTAGGAAAAAATAATATTCCCTAACCTACAAGTAAAGAATGACATGAATATGGAGTCATTATGATGGCTGATCTTGAAAGAGAGCAGATCGGGAGGTTCCTATGCTTTGTTAGGAAGAAGACAAAATATAATCCCTAATTCTATTATGAGAAATGTTAAGACTCCAGAAGGTAATGTATGTATATTAATTATATTCATATATGCATTAGATATAGAGGAGTATGAGTTTCTATGATGGAGGACTAAAATTTATGATTCCCACATCCTAGATGTTGAGAGGGAGAAGCTAGATTTTCTAGCTACTGGAAAAAATAGTGGAACTAGCTACATTAACCTCCTACTATGTAGAAACCATGTATGGTACTCATATTAAAAACAAATCTATATGTAAGAATATTGGATGATTCTGAGGTTTAGAGGTGTAATAGTCATTGGATCATTTTTTTCTTCTGTTGAGAAAATGTTTAGTAGAGTTCCTGAAAGGATTCAAGAACAATGGATTATAAATCCATGATCACACACATAAAGATAAATCATATTCTTATTCAGAATTGTAGGATCTCATAGATATTGTATATATCTATACATGTCTCGGGATTAGTTATATGCTTTATAGTTAGCACATAGACATGTACAACAAAGCATGTGTTGTTTTACCTATGTGGTACAATAGTATGTGGATTCAGACATGTATCAATTAGTGAAAGAAAGTTTCATGGATATATGGATTCTGACTACTACAGTGATTGAGAAATATCACATCAAATATGTTGCTTAGATTGAGAATATTGTATAGCAGTAAAACTTTACAAAGTTCCTAGTTAGTTATAACCGAGACATGGTGTACAAAGGATTTGTGTAGCTCTTGTACATATCCATGAATGAGTATAATTTTCAACATATTTATGAAGCTTATATCTAGAACAATCTTAGTATAGTATTAAAAGACTCCTCTAGTTGAAGAGGGAGTATTGATGTATCTTCACAAGAAACAACAGTTAAAATTCCCCAAAATAGTTATTCATGATACATGACTCAAGGAGTCAAGGGTTGTGATATCTTGTGAAGAAAATACACTTGAGCAGAGACATTGTCAAAGTCTTGAAGACTATTGGATACTCAAGAAGAGATATAGTCTGAACTGTTAGAGGACAGTTAAAAACCTATTAGAGAGGTTAGATATCCATATTGTTAGCTATGTGGGGTACCGTGATATGAAATCACTAAGAAAGAGATCAGGCCTTGAAGAACATCACAAAGAATGGAAAGATCACTATGAACTTCTTCAGATGGTAGAAGATTCTTTAAGTCAACAAATGTTAAAAATTGAAAGAAAAGATCATATTTTATTTCTCCATGATAATTACACATTTAATGTAGTGTTGATGATGGATTTGAAATCCATAGTTTCTAGTTTAGAGAAACTGCATTCTGGATCGGATCCATATGATCCTACTTTGAATAAGTAGTTGTTTGGTATATTAAAAGTACCTAGAAAACCTGTTGTATTTGTTATGCTTATGTATAAGCATATGTTTGAGTACATTTGAGGTACATTAGAATAGGTTCTTTATTGTATTTTGATACACAATAAACCTATTATATAGCTTGGGAATAGCTATGTGTATTATGGTTAGTACTAAGTAAGCTAAATGTATTTTGCGGATAGTACTACCTAGTGAGGAGTAGTGTAGCTTGGGATGCTACCTACTAGAGTGAAAAAATTGAACCCTACAATTATTAGGTGTTAATAGTCAAGATTTCTGAAAAAACCTATGTGTTATGGTAGAACACATTGAGATTAAGTTTTACTTCATCGAATTCATGGTCATGTAAAAATAATATTTCACTACATAGCTACTGATGAAAAGATTGCAATTTTGTGAACAAGCCGTTGTCAGTAACGAAGTTGAGATACTTTTGAGATAAGCTTGGTATGGCATGAAATTCCTAGTAAAGGAGAGAATGTCTCCCTCACTGAGAGGAGTGTTGATTGTACATCATTAGGAGTCATTCTCCAAGACTTGTGTGGTATCAAGTAAGGAAATTGTGTTGTATCAAGTCCTATCTATGTCCTCATGTATTAAGGTGGGATTCATGTATTTTGATCTTGTGTTGTATCAAGATTGGAATCTTTTGTTGTATCAAGATTGGAGTCTTGTGTTGTATCAATACTAGTATTTTGTTGTATCAATATTGTCGACTTCTGTTGTATCAAGTGGATACTTGTGTTGTATCAATTCTATACTTGTTTTGTATCAACTCTAGACCGGCGTTGCATCAAGTCAATGATTCTCATAGACAGTACCCTATGAAAATGGATCTCCAAGTATGGATATGGAATTCTATTGTATCAAGACATGTGGTTATACTATGTGATATAATTCTATTCATGGTCACTGAGTGCTATAAATATCCTTTAGGGATTACCTACCCCCGAAGTAAATTACTTTAGCAGATGACTATATGGTCCACGGTATTATATATGATCATTAGTATGTATGGAATAATTATTCTGAGTATGTATGATAAGACAGATAAATAATACACATATGGACCATGCATTTATTATGTAATTATAATGAGATAAAAGCATAGAGAAATAAAAATTTGAATTGCCCATGCAAATGCCTGAGTGAAATCAAGTTATAAAGCTTCAGTAAAATATGAATGCCTCAATCGATGCCTTAGTCAAAGCATCAGTTTAACTATTAATGAATGTAATAATTTAAGTAAATAAGAGCTTAATGTTCATCAATCAGCATGCATCAATTAACTAAAGAGATCCATGCAAAAGTTAATAATAGAAATTGTGCCTGGAGAGCACGAAGAGTGAAGCATTGATGACACTTAATTCATCATTTAAACTAAGTGATTAATAGTCAGTTATAGACTGATTTAAGTTCAAGTCAGTTAACATTCAGTTCAAGTCAGTTAACATTCAGTTCAAGTAAATTTAACATTCAATTCAAGTAAGTTAACATTCTGTTAAATTCAGTTAACATTTAGTTCAAGTCAGTTAACATTCAGTTCAAGTCAATTCACTTTCAGTTCAAGACAATGAACATTCGATTAAATTTAATTGAGGAAAGGAATGGTGCTAATATTTGCATGGAGGGAGTTCTAGTTAGCTCCTCCTATGCGCTACCTTCTTCATGCTAGGTGTTTTACCTTGTTATTAATATGCTAGGCATATGACAAGTTTAATACAATTGCATACAGTTGTTTTTGCAGGGTTGCATTGGATCTCTCTTCTCTACTGCTTAGGTGATATCTCTTAATGGGAAATTTTCTTATATGTTGTAAACCATTCTCTATAAATATATCTATCATACTCAAAGAATGGATGGTTTTTTCATGCTCTATGTTTGGATGGTTTTCCTAGGGTATATTTTGTCTCCCATGGTTGATTGATTATATGGCTAATTTATGTGGTTGATTTATTTATGAGATTCATATGTGGCTGATATAAAGATTAATATGTGGCTGATATATGAAATTCATAAGTACTGAAATTGTTTGATAAAATTTTTAAAGTTCAAGCATCTCCGATTTTGCTCAAACATCAACAAAATATCCACTAGTTGTGGAGTGAAATTTCTATAGGGAACACACTAGTGGGATAATAAATATAGACCCACTATCTTACCCACAAGATCTTCTTATGTAACCTATTGGAAAATCCCAAATTGACAATGATACCATCGTAGCTCTTATTTCCTCCATTCCATTTACTGGGATCCCCATTACTACCATTCTACAAGGAGGAATGAACCGACGCATATATGGTTTTGAATAAATATAGGGATACACCATTAACATATATCCCTAGCTTCGACATCATTGGTTGTGACACCATTAACAGAGATCCCTTTTCCCATGGGAATGGAATGCAAAGAAGCTTAAACAAACAATTATGGATCAATCCCAAAGGTTCTCTTCTTCCTATTCTTTCTTTTTATAGATATGGGTGGATCATATGGGTGCCAAGATGTTATTTCCATCCCTCTTTGTGGTGGTCAATCGAACTAGTTGCAATATGTTTAATGCATAAAAAATCCCTTTTAAAATTCATGTCTAATGAGAAGAGAGGGTGAGAAGCACAGGAAAGATTGCATGGATTAATATCTAATGTAAATTCTATTATGAATCTAGTTACGAAGGATCCACTTGATGGTGGGGGCGATCTCCATGAGAGGAACTAACGAAAAATTATGCACCTATTATTGATAAACCCTAACAAAATCCGTTCAATATCCCAATTCAATATAGGTATTCATTAGATTTAATGTGTTCATGATTTATCCTCTAGGTTTTCAAGCTTAATAGCCCATTTCAATACATGCTTTATTTCCTACTTTATCATAAGAAAAAAACCCAAATCTAGATTTGCAGGCAAAGGAAAACACAATATAAAATGGAAAAAAACCCACCATTATACCTCAATAGAAAATGACAAAATATTGTTGATTAGACACGAGAAAATGCTAAATATTATATGCATCCCTCAAGGCCTCGTCTTGGTCCCTCGACTCATCAATCCTATCAGTAGTGAATGGATATCCCTCAACACCATATTCTTCAATGATCTCCACTGTACCTTCGGTGGTTATAACTCTACCCTCTGTGTCTAGAAGAACAATGCATGGAATGCCATTGACTTGGAAAACCTCATCAAAGTCCCCCTTCTCCAAAAACAATTTATAGATTTAAAGAAAAATGGGTGTTAAATACCTACATGTAGGGCACCAATGGGAAGAAAAGTACAAACCCACATATTTCCCTTGTATTTCTTCAAATTTCACATTTATATTGCATTCAATTGTTTTCTTCTACTTTCACCCATATATTACATTAAATTCAATCCTTGAATGCAATTTTCAAAACAGAAGAATGATATTGAAAATGATATTTATAGAAGTACACAAATTCATACCGTGTGTCCAATGTTTCTGGTCGATAAATCACATTCCTCATTACAAAGAAAAGATATGAAGCTCTCATGAGTTTCACCCACATGGGTGACTGCTTTCTCCTGCTCATTCACCTCAGCCATAGTAACGGGAACAAACAATCACTTGTTCTATTTTGTTCTTTGATTTTCTATCACTGTAGACTATAAGATATAGAATTTTAAATAGAAAGATACTTGATCAGTGAAATATCTTGGCACCTAAGCAACTTAATTCAATTTATTTCAATTTAATATCATTTTGAAGTGATTCATGTCATTAAAAATTATAATTATTTAAAAAATATATAATTAATAATGTTGAATAAATTTAAAGATAGATTTAGGAATGGCATTTTAATATGTAAAATTGCCTTCATATTCTCAACATAATTTCCACTTATTTAGGAACCTAAGATATCGACATCCATTTTGCATCCATTTCAAAGTAATTCACATGGTTAACTAATTAAAAATGAAAGATAGAGGTGATAAGGATGACGATTGCGCTACTATTCCACTTACTTAGGAATGAAAATATCAACATTCCACTTAGGCATGAAGATATCAACATTTAGTGTCCTTACTTAGCAATGAAGATCAACGGTCAGTGTGAGTTGATTGTAAAGTTTTTAATATGGTTTTTAATTAAATATATAGGAATGTTGGAAGGAAATAAAGATGAATATTCCACTACTCCTCCTCTTACTTATGCATGAAAATATCAGCATACAATGTTTACTCTTGAATATAGTGTATGGTTCATTGCACTTAATCTCCTAATATTGGAAGAGGATATATATAGTTTATTCTCACTTAATGTAGGAAGGGATTTATGTGTTGGAAGTATGGGTGTGCTTGGAAATGTAATAAAACGCCCCTCTATGGGAAATAGAAAATCATCATAGTAGTATGGCCACAGTATGGCTAGCATTGTGGTTTTACTTTGTCATTATAGCGTGGTCCATATGCGAGATGATACCCCGTTGTACAATTCAACATGACTACTTTTCCTACGTGATCATATGCAACATAAACTATATCATGGCTTCTTAATCCTATCCATATACACACTTAGAGGATAAATATATCCTACAAGATTATTTTTTGGAGGTATGAAATGTCATCCAAGGTCTTTTATCCCTATGATTTTTTTTTCCTATCTATTTCCAAGGTGTTGAGAGTTATACTTACTTCTCAAAACAAATTAATAGCTTTCATATTTCCACTAAGAGGAATACTTGCCCTCAAAACCTCTTGATGTCTCTCATATTTCCACTTAGCGGCTCTAGATGCCCTAGACAGGTCATGTGTTGTAATTTGAGGAAACATTAATGGCTCTCGATCCCTATTAGCTTTCTTTATAAATTAAGGTGTTGGATCATTCCCCAACCATGTATATGTCCTTGAGATACATACATGGATGTAAACCCCCAAAAAGGATTTAATATACACACTTGGAAGCTTAACATACCCTATATAAGTCCTATATGGTGGTTTTCAATCTCCTTCCTATCCCTTTCTCCCTAGGTGTGTATGTTTAGAGCCTATGTCCTAGGTTTCCTACATTTGCCTTATCTAGATCCAAGACCTATATATGGGGATTAAAACCTCCTGAAGGTGATCCTATACCCATATAGAGGACATGTATCCCTAGTATAGGTGAACTATTGTGGTTTTAGGCCTTAATCATGGCCCTCAAGCCCTAAAACCTTCCCGTAGGAGCTAAGGCCCAAGTTTCATCCTTAACAATTTCTATATCCTAAGATACAAACTTGGTTCTCCAAGCATGAAAAAAATGTCTATATCACCACCTATAAGATAAATATTTGTAAAATAGGTGTGTGTAGTGGTCTAAGGTCTCATTTGTAACCCTTGAGTCCTCAAACTTGTCTTTAGGGCCTAAGACTTGGGTTTGTTCCCCCAACCATATACAAGGCCTTAAGACCCATCCTTGGTGTTCAAAAAATCTAATTGTTTTTTAATATGCTAATATGGAGGCCATATATCCCTTGAAGATATCATATGTGGTGGTTTAAGGTGTCATTCTTATCCTTTGATCCTTATTTTTTCTTCAAGAACTAAGGCATGAGTTATCTCCTTTGTTTGATGTCATCCATTGGGAGAAGCTTATCTATGTGTTGTGGTTTGAGACATCATTCTTTTTCCTAGATGCATATAATATTTTTTTATGGCATGATCCCTAAGATTCCTCCCATTATTATGTTAATGCCCCAACGACCCTATCTAGTGCTCACAACCTACTAATGGCATGGAGATCCATATCCAAAGACATAGCATACCCTAAAGAGGTCAAGTGTGGTTCCATAAGGTGTTGATCATGGCATTTTATTCTTAGGAAATTCCATTACAACCCAAGTATTGAGTTTTCTCTACTATCCATGGCTAGGGTGCTTACATCCATACATAGTGCTTAAAAATTCTAAATGGCACACATTTCCTCACTTAAAAAATATATATATATATCATAGGAGTTCATGAATCATTATTCAAGGTGTTTTTCTTAGCCTTTGATATGTAAAATATTCCTTAATGGAATAAGACCCACATTCCTCTTTTAAGAATGTCTAGGGACCTAAATCTTATGCCTAGTGTGAAACCTTATAATGACAAAGATATCGCCATAGCTTGTAGGATAGACATGTTGTTTGGAGATCATGGCTAGTGGTTCAAGGTATCATTTAGACTTGTATTCCCAAAAGTTTATTTTAGTGATCATGGCTTTGGTTTCCATCCATGAACATGTCAAAAAACCAAGGCCTATACTTAATGATGTGAACCTTGTAAATGAGCTAACATCCCCACTAGGAGGGAAATGATTATGTTGGAGGTCAAGTGTGGTTCTTCAATGCATCCTTTAGGAATTAGATGCCTCAATGCATCTACAGGCCCCCAAGAATTATACTTACTACTAAAAACCACCTAATGTCATACATATACCCACGTAGAGGCCATGTGTGCTAGTTATGGATCCCATTTCATATATATTGGGGATTTTTGAGGTTGGTATTTCTCTAGTTAGGTTTCCCATTTCAGGCAATTGAATGGATCATGTCCTGTGTATCTTCTTCTTCTCTCTCTATACTGATAAACGACATTCCTACCTCTTTTTTTAAGAGCTCAAGGGGACTCGAGAAGGGTTTCCCTCTGCCCCCTTTAATTTTTCTTATTGTTATGGAAAGGCTTAGTAGGATGATCAATCAAGCCAAATGGGACAAGTCCTTGATAGGTGTAAAAGTTACTACTCTACATAGTATCTTGCATTTGATGTTTTTTTAGGATGTTTTGTTAGTCAGGGAAGGATTTGTTGATGAATGGAATACTATATATGACATATTTTGATCGAAATAGGTTGTGGATTAGGTTCAAATATGCAGACTAAATTACTTGCTTTGTGGGATCTCCTATGTTTTTCTCATGAAAGAAAAATATATGGTACACATTCATAGGGATTCCAAAGCTGCTATGGAATAGGAAAACAATAGGTTTGTCCTTAAGGTGGCCAACATAATCCATTGGACTAAAAATATTAAGGCATTGAATGATATTTTCACATCTCTCTCCTTCTCCCACATTTATATAATCCACAATAAACTAAAGGATCAACTTTCTAAAGGAGTAATGGATAAGAAAAAATATCTCTTCATGTATAATGCAATATACTAGGAATGGTTTATTTAGAGTGGAAGGTATGGTATTCATCCCTAGAATTCCATTCAGAAGGATTTAGGACACCTTCATTATTCTCAAACCACTTAATGGCACCAACATCTTGAATCATAATCTCATGATAGCCTCGGTAGGACATGTGTGGTAAATGGAGGAAGCCTACTTAGTTATAGATGTATAGAAGATTCCTTTAGAGACAAAGGTTTAGGTCTCCTCCACCAACCATGTCCAAGGCCCTAAGTCCATAAGATCCAAACACATAGCATTATATATAACATTCCAAAATATTGCATGGTTCTTTGAGCAAATTCTCATGGTTTTGAATGCCATGACAATTTATTTACAACCAAAGGCATGGAACATCAGTCCCAAGGTCTTGAGACACCTACATACCACTCAAAACAATTTATTGTCACCGACACCTTAAATCATAGGCTAATACTACACTCACGTAGCCATGTGTGGTTGGATCAAGTGTCCTCTACTGACCATATCCAAGGGCCCAAGGAAAAAACCCTAGATACATAGTGCCATGGATACCCCTACGAAGTTATGCATAATTCCTTGACATATTTTTCATGGCTCTAAATACCATGAGAACTAATTTAGGGCCTAACACACAGTATTGTTCCTTATAATATCATTCCCAAGGCCTTAACACAAGTAGATATTACTCAAAATCATAGTCCTCAATCATAATACAATGCTATAAGATTCATTTAGATCCCTATGTTTAGGTCTCTTTTATTGACCATGTCAAAGAGCCTAAGGCTACAAGACCTAGATACATAGTGCCATGGATATCCCTGTAAATTCATGTGTGGTTGTTTAAGTAATTTTTCATGGATATGGAATCCTCAATTATTTATTTAAGGATAAAATCATTCTCTTCCTCCCTATAACTTAATTCCCAACACTTGTAGACATGTACATACTCCTCAAAACACCCCAATTTCAATGCCATCCTCAATCACAGGCCAATGACCCTCAAAAGGCCATGTGTTGTTGGTGGATACAACCTTCTTATCCATGTATGGATAAGAGATTCCTATAGGTATTGATACTCATGCCTCCTCCCATGACATGTTCAATTCCCCAAGTACCCAAGTCTTAGATACATAGTTCCATGGATACCCTGATACATGTAGATACTACTCAAAACCACATAGTGGAAATGACACAATCAATCATAGGCCAATGATACCCTCAAGAGGCCATGTGTTTTTAGTGTAGGTAATATTCTTATCCTTAGATGGATAAAAGAATCATTTAGAGCTCAATATTGAGGTCCCCTCCACTAACCATGTGCAAGGCCACAAGGCCTATATACATAATGTCATGTATAACCCTTTGAAGTAATCAATGGTTCTTTTAGGTAGTTTTCATGGATATAGATTCCTAAACTATTTGTTTAAGGCCAAAAACATGGTATTCTTCCACATAACATAGTTCCCAAGGGATTAATACTTGTACATACTACCTAGCACCACACTACAGTAACAAAATCCTCAATCATAGGCCAATTATACAAATTAGGAGGTTGTGTGTGGTTGGTGGAGAAAACATTCTCTCTCCTATATGGATACAAGATTCCTTTATGGAAAATGGTTCAAGTATCCTCCACAAACTATGTCGAAGGCCCCAAGGCCACAAGACTTAGATACATAGTACAGTGGATATCCCAAAAAAATCACGCATGGTGCTTTGAGGAATTATAATTCATGGATTATAGCCATTTCCATGTCCAAGACCCTAGTACCCATACCTACTGCTAAAAAACTTCTAACGACACACGTATCTCAATTTGAGGGAAAACATACCATATGAAGGTATTTTACATTGAGACATTATTATTGGACTTGTATGCCTAGAGCTTTCTTTAGGAGCTAAGGATTGGGTTTCCTCCCTTGACATTGTCGAGCCTCCTAAACTCATATCTAATTCTCAAAACCTCCTAAAGGTGATGAAATCCTCTCTTTGATGCCAAGGATATCCTAGGTCAGTGATGTGTGTTTCTTTAAAATATTGTCCATGGATCCAGATACCTCAAAGATTCCTTTAGGTCATAAGGCATGTGGTTCATTCCATAATTATGTATAGATCCTCAAGACCCCTAGCTACTATTCAAAATGATATAATGAAATCTAGACATCCATACTCCAACACTAAAGATACTCTCAAGAATATATGTGTGTTTGTTCAAGTTGTTATTTTTTTCCATGGATTATTAAAAGATTTTTTCAAGGATTAATGCCCATTTATTGTCCCTAAATCATGTATAGGACACCCAAGACCCATACCAAGTCTTCAAAAAATTATAATGGCTCTAATATCCCCACTTAGATGAATAATATGCTCTCGGGAGGTAATGTGTGGTGGTTGTAGGCATTGTTATTAGCGACTAAATTTCCTTTAGGACCTAAGTCCCATTTTTTTCTCCGCAACCATGTCTAAGGTGTTGACACCTATAATTAGTATTAAAATTCTCTCTGTTCCATAGAAAACCCCACTCAAAGGCCAAAGATTCCATGGAAAGGTCTATTGTACTTGTTCAACATGTTATTCTTGTCCATAGATACCTAGAATATTTCTTTAGGCCCTAAGACCCAATTTCCATTCCTTAACCATGTCTATGGACCAAATACCCATACCTAATGCTAAAAAAATTCTTAATAGTGTCAATATTATGACTATAAGGACAAATATCCCCTCGATAGCTTAGCTTTGGTGGTTGGAGACATCATTGTTAGGCCTTTAGGCCTAAATGTTTCTTATATATCCCAATGCATGAGCTTCCTACACCAACCATTGTTAATACCTCAAAATCTAACCTAGTGCTCAAAAACTCCTAATGGTGCCCATATATCCACTTGGTGGTAAGGGATACCCTTAGGAGATGATGTGTGATATTTCAATGTGATGTTGGTTGCCCTACCTACCCATATCCCAACTTGGAGGAAAACGATGCTCTCAAGAGATCGAGTGCGATGGTTTAAGGCCCGTTGTACTTGAACTAAGCTACCTAAAATATTGTTTTAGATACTAAGGCTTAGGTTCCTCTCTTATCCATGCCTATGGTTCCACGACCCATCCTTGGTGCTAAAATCCTTCTAATGGTGCCATGTTACAACTTAGATGCCAAATATCCTACATAGAAGCCATGTGTGGTAGGTTAAGGGTTTATTCAAGGCCCCCGAGTTTCAAAGGATACATTTTAGGGCTAAGGCTAATGTTTCTTCACTCTATCTTGATTTAGGCCTTAATACTTACACATAGTTATCAAAATACCATAACAACTCTAATATGCTCTATTGAGGATGAAGGATCCCCTTGAGAGGCCATTTTGTTTGTTTAAGGCATTGTTATTAACATTGGTAGAGAAAAATAGCCCTTTAGGTCATAAGCCTAGATTTCCTCCATGTTCAAGGCCTTTTGAACAATACCTTGTGCTAAAAATTTTATAATGGCATCCACATCACCATTTTGAGTCAAATATACACTTGAGGGGTCACGTGTTTTATCTCAATGAATCATTATTGGGATTATATTCCATTCATATGCATTTAATGGATTAGAATCAAGCATTGTCTACCAACCATGTCCAATGCCCCAAGACACATACTTAGGTCAAGTATATGCTCAATAGGTTGATGTATGGCTGATCAAGGCATTGTTATTTAACCTAAATGCATGTAACTTTACTTTACACAATAATTCATAGCTTTCCTTCCTCAATCATGTTCAAGGAATAGAGACTCACACCTAGTATCCAAAATGTTCTAATAACATTTGTATCCCCACTTGAAGGCAAAGATAACCTTGAGAGATCTTAGGTGGTGGTTTGAGGTATTGTTGATGGCCATGAGTTCCTATAATATTTACTTGGGGTCATATACCGACATTTCCTCCCCAAGCCATGTCAAATTCCTCGAAATCCATTCTGAGGCTGGTGCAAGCTAATGCTGGTCACTTATGATGCATTCGTTGCAATGGACTTCTGGGAAAACAGAAATCTGAACGTCAAAAAGAAACATTAGAGGTACCTACACAACGTTTTGGAATATGGCATAAAAATATGAAACATGGACAATCGAATTAAATTCCGGAATATATAACTTTTATTTATGGAAACTAAGTATAAATCCCAAAAATTGAGGTTTTTCTAAGGTTGGTATGTTATTTTTCCCCAAAAAATAGTGAATATGTTTGTGTTGGTCCACTCATTTGGTATGAAAATGGTGGAATTTTGTGAAAAAAATTATATAGAGTTGTAGATAAGAGGTGTGTCTAGTGCAACACTATTTTTCCATATTTATTTATGTTATATTTTATTTTTTTCAAATTAAGGAAGTCAGTGATGCCCTAAAATGACAAGGTCGAGCGTTGGTCCACCACATATTGGTTTTAACATAGTCAATGAACAATTTTTTTTAGGATGTAGGTCTTTGCTTCTTCTTGTGTAGGTTCTTTTCTGTTTTCTAAATAGGTGAGCCAATCAAAAGTTATAGCCGAAGCAAATAGCCTACCTTTTGTGTTAGATTGACATTAGTGCATTTAAAATTAAATAAAAAATAGAAAAAGATAATAGATTTAAATAAAAATTACATATTCAGAATCTACAGACATAGTTACGCAAGTGTGTTAATTTTCATTAGCAGTGGACAAGCGTGGCATATGCAAAATCATGCACTAAATAGGAGAAGTGGTACAAAACATGTTTTATGTCATAAGACAGTCCAAACCACTTGGTTTGGAAACCCGAACCTAAAACCAAAGAAGCCAAGTCATCCACCATGTAGATTGGAAAAAAGGTGCCCACCAAAATTCTAAATTTAAATCACACGTGCACGTAGTTTAAAACACAACGCGCACGCACTAGAAGTGCAATTCGCTGCTCAGTGCGCACGTGTGCGTATAATTGTTAAGTAAAAACTTTGTTTTGATTTTATTTTCAAGCATTTGTAATGGAACATTACAGGAAATTTCAACTCAAAATGGGCCTCCTAAGGAAAATTAATAAAATAATAGTTAAAATAATAAAATAGTATTTATTAATTTTGGAGGAAGAAAAGAAAAAAACTACTTTTTTGTTTGTATTTTTTACATATCTCCCTGTGTTTTTGCTCAAATTTGGATCAGGAGAGCTCATTGGATGCATAATTAAATTCCGCATCCAACGAGTACCCACTTGGCATACTTTTGACGGACCCCGCTACCCCAAAAACAATAAATACCTGGTAAATGTGATGATCATGTCATCATCACGTTTTTCAGGTATTTCTTGTTTTTGGGGTAGCGGGGTCCGTCAAAAGTATGCCAAGTGGGCACTCATTGGATGCGGAATTTAATTCCGCATCCAACGAGCTCTCCCGATCAAAATTTGAGTAAAAACACAGGGAGATATGTCGAAAATACGAACAAAAAAAGTAGTTTTTTTATGATACCTATCCCCAAATTTATATTAAAAAATTGTTTAAGAGGTGCTCCCTTTTTGAATTTTAAAACATTTTGAACAGTTAATACATGATGACATGGAATTTGTATTATTTTTGGAAGGCCCATTTTAAATTGAAATTTTCTCTAATGTGATGATGATGAACAATGATGATGAGGAGGAGGAGGATGATGACAATGATGATGATGAGGATGATGACTATGATGATGATGATGACGATGATGATGGCGATGATGATGATGATGAACAATGATGATGATGATGATGATGATGCCGATGATGATGAACAATGATGGTAATGATGATGATGAGTATGATGACTATGATGACGATGATGACGACAATGGTGATGATGAGGAGGAGGAGGAGGAGGAGGAGGATGACTATGATGAGGAGGAGGAGGAGGAGGAGGATGACTATGATGATGATGATGAGGATAAGTATGATGATGATGATGATGCAGATGATGATGATGATGATGATGATGATGATGATGATGATGAACAATGTTGGTGATGATGATGATGATGATGATGATGATGATGAACAATGTTGGTGATGATGATGATGAGGATGATGACAATGATGATGATGAGTATGATGACTATGATGATGAGGATGAGGATGAGGATGATGATGATGATGATGATGACGATGATGGTGATGATGATGATGATGATGATGAGGATGCTGCTGCTGATGATGATAGGTTTAGTTGAAACTTTGCTTTGATTTTATTTTCAAGCATTTTCAATGGAATGATGATGATGACCATGACGATGATGATGAACAATGACGATGATGAGGAGGAGGATGACGACAATGATGATGATGAGGATGATAACTATGATGATGATGATGATGATTAGGATGATGAGGATGCTGTTGATGAGGATGAGGATGGCGATGATGACAATGATGATGAACAATGATAGTGATGATGATGATGTTGAGGAACAATGATGATGATGATAGGTTTAGTTGAAACTTTGCTTTGATTTTATTTTCAAGCATTTTCAATGGAATGATGATGATGACCATGACTATGATGATGAGGATGATGACAATGGAATGATGATGATGATGAGGATGAGGATGATGACTATGATGATGATGATAAGGATGAGGCCGATGATGATGATGATGAGGATGATGACTATGATGATGATGAGGATGATGATGATGATGATGATTATGATGATGATGATGCAGATGACGATGAGCAATGATGGTGATGATGATGATGATGATGTTGATGATGATGAAAATGACGATAATGATGAACACTGATGGTGTTGATGATGATGACGACGACAATGATGAGGAACAATGATGATGAAGATGATGGCTATGATGATGATGATGAGGATGACTATGATGATGATGATTATGATGAGGATTACAATGATGATTACGGTGATGATGATTATGATGGTGATGATGGTCAGTGTTGGAGGCCTCCCTTACCCTCCACTAGCCATAGGTAAGGAGCCTAAGACCTCATAATGGCACCCATGGGCCTAAGAAGAAAGTAGTGGTGAATACTATATTGTAAAAATGCTTGAACATGTGTGAATATGAAGATGTTGTTGAATAACGTTAGTCATTAAATGAGATAAAAATTAGTGATTAAATGTTGTAAATATTAGGCAGGAGCACGTGCGTCTAGTTGTGTGTCCGTGTCAATGCAGGTGCATGGTTTTTTACACACGTGCATGTGCACAAATACGTGTGTGCACACCTATTACTAGTTAAAAAAAACAGAGATCTAGATTCCCAAGATTGCTACCAATTTTCATGGGTTTTCTACAACTGTTCATGCATTTTGTGCTCCTGAACTTTGCAATTTGGCTCACACACAATCACCACTCTTTGATCTATTGGATATAATGTCACTCTTAGAATCTAACAAACATAATCAGTGGTCTTGGAAGTTAGTGGATACATTCAAACACAAGTTTTCATTGCAAGAAGAGATAATTTTGAATAGGTATGGTGGATTGTAAATAATTGTTTTCATTCACAAGATTTTAGATCATTTTCATTGATTTATGTTTTATCATATACCTACAACAATACCTCTCTCATAGACAACATTTAATTCTACAAGAATAATTCCCAAGTTCACATCTAAACAAGTCTCATATTCTCCATACAAGATGAAGTATGCAATGTTAACTAATTTACATTTGCACATGAATATATTTTGATTTCACACAATGATGGCATAGATGAATTTATCTCTTAAGACTCTTCAAATTAAAAAAAAACCTTTGAAGTAATCATGGGAGAGGGTCCATATTGAATAGTTCACCAAGTTGTCCATATTCTCTATAGAAGATGAAGTATTCAATGTAGACCGATAATCATTTGCACATGAATATATTTTGATTTCCCACAAGGATGGCATAGATGAGGTTCTCTATTAAGACTCTTCAATTTGTAATTAGTCAATTTGTTTTCTTAATAATTAACTTGTAACTTAATGAGAGTAATTTATTCAATTTATTCCCAAGACATCCAAACACCAAATTTTGTCTTCCCTCACAACTAATGTGGCATCTTAAGTGTAATGTCATCTCGTTCGAAGGTGTTGGAAATGAAGAATATTTCACTCATATTCTTTTGACTTCCAATACTTTTTGAACACAAAGGAATTCATAATCCTATAGTTGTAATACCTACAAAATTGACTCTCTTTACTTGACTCAAATAGAGTATAGAAATTAAACTTTAGTTTGAACATAAATAGAAACCTTTAATTAGCGTTTATGTATCAATGCCAATAATTACCATACGAACATATCAGTAATTTAGTTAATTATGTTGGAACGCATCATGTTTCTTATTTAATGGAACTAATACCTTGTTTGTTGCTTCTTATGCAGGGGTAGACCTCATATTTTTGATAAAGAAACATTTTGAGATGGGAAAATCACATAACAGAGCAAGAAAAAATAGAAGGAATATGCCCATTGAAAAGGAAAATGAGGTAAGAGAAAAGGTTAGGTTGGAAATGGAGAGAGTGAGACATGGTCCAGACATTTCCACTGATACTGTGACTGATCCTAACAGAGTTGATGACATAACAAGCTCTACTTCAGAACCATGGGTGAAGCGGTTGCGTCCAATGGACCCAACTCAAGTTCCAACATCAACATAGTCTCCAACCAACAATCCATCAACGAGCCATGTTGAAGCTCTTGAAGACATAGATATATTGAGAGACACTGAGTATCAAGCGTTGGACCTAGGAGCAATGATTAATTTGCAATATCTCCAAGAATATGACCACAACCATGTCGAGGATACTCCCAATATGGACCGACATGTGAATGAAGCACCACATCAAAGAAGCCTCGGGATCCGTAGCTCATGCCACCTTCCATACCTTGACTGTCTACTGCAAGAAAAAGGACTCCTAGACATATCCATGTGGATGAAAGTTATATGTCAGGCCTTGAAGGTATGTTTCCCAAACGCACTATCAATTGGCAATGTAGCAAATTAATGAAGGAATATTTTGAATCCAAAGGCGATGCAGGTAAATGTCAATTATTACTATGTTTGTTAAAGTCAAATTGTTTAGTTGTTGTTAGGAGAATTCTAATCATAAATATGGTTAGAATTTTAGAGGCTAACAACCATATTGTTAGAAATCTCCAATCTACTTTTAATGCAATTGGGAAGACGTCTCGTACTAAATATCTTTGTGCGGCTCGTCGTGTTTTATCAGAATTAGTTGTAAGCAAGTCCACACATAAATGTTGCCTCCTTTCACACACTTCTCACATACTTAAATTAAATAGAAAAAACTGTTCAGAAGTACTCTGTTATAAGAGAAAATATTCAAACTCCAGGTGGAAAATATTGTTGGGATTTTGTCGGCAGGTTGCCTCGTCGTGATATGAAGCTAATTGGTGTTGTTAAGGAATTAGTACAAAATTTCTGGCATGATCATACCAGACCTTCATCTAACCAAAGAGATGTGCTAAAGATGAGAAAAGGTTCTACTAAACGTGAACCCCACATCAAACACTTCCTTGACACAACACAGACTAAACTATATGAGAGATTCAAGAATGAGCACACACAATTGAACCTGGGCCAAACGTCCTTTGAGAAATGTAAACCACAGTATGTTCATATATGCATTGATCGAAACACATTCTATTGTAGATACCATGTAGAATATGAATATTTTTATGACACGTATAAACATATATTTTGTGATTTGCATACTAACATTGAGCAGGGCTGCAATGAATCTGTAATACCACCGAATGCATCGAGCGATTTTATCGTCAACATCATGTTTCCAAGGCATGAAGGACAAAAATACTATGGAAAATCATGTCTATATGGGAATTGTTCCAGGTTCAGTGGGTTTTATATTTTGAACCGTTGCATTCATAGAAGAAATGAACATCAATTTGGCAATATGAGCATGGAGATGCAGAGATTCAAGTACGTAACCTATCAATAAGATAGTGCAAAGGAAAGTAAAAAGATTACATTGGTGAAGTCACATGTGCAAATGATTATTGCATGTTTTTTCTCTTACATGTTCAATTTCTACATATACATTCTTTAAAGGTCACATTCTAATATGACCCTTGTTTTCATGGCAACAGGTACAGGTATGTGATTTTTTGATGGAGTTCTACAAGAAAACCGAGCAGTATGTTCAACATGTGCATGTAGCGCAATGGCAGGATGAGCAGTATAGAAAATGCAGGGACATATTTCCCATTGGGACCATATTCTCAATTGTGGATTTTGTAGAAAACTACCCCCTTCAGCCACAAAATGAAATTCAGAGTCAATACTACCATTCCGACAAATTCAGCATCATGGTACATATTACATATAGGAATGGCCTTAAGAGCATCATTAACAACAGGATAATATAGAAGGAGACAAAATTTTACATAAGTGATGACAGACGCAGTGATATGCATTATGTGCAACATTGTTTTCGAATTTTCTATGATTAGCTAAAGGAGGGAGATATACAGATGGATCAGCATTGGATATGTTCAGATGGTTGTGTGGGCCTATTCAAAAATGCTCAAGTCTTCCAATGTATGAGTATGTTACATAAGACTTATAATGTGTCACATATATGGAACTACTTTGAGACCGGGCATGGCAAAGGTGAGCATGATTGGGTCGGTGCATGCATCAAGACTGCACTACGAAGGGAGTAGATGAAGTTTACGAAAAACCCCCATATCAAAAATGCAGAATCCATAGTTCAATGGTGCTCTACAACAATGTCAGACTGAACTAAAGTGAAACATACATCAATAGGGGTAGGAAGGCTAGTCAGAAATTTTTGGCATGTGGTTGACATATATTGATCCCATTTCTATAGTTTCTACATAGTACAAGGATCACGTGGATTTCATTCAGTTCGAAGCTCAAAAAACCCCCTATTTGAAATATGGACGCGGAAACTTGCTTGATGTTGCATCACTCGTAGCAGTGGTGAATGGGATGAATTTGAATGCATGAATTGGGTTGATGATTGGGATTGTGTTTCACTTACAGTAGACCCATGTGTAGTCAGTGAAACAACCCACTTAGAGGAGGGTTAGTCAACGATTTTGATAGACTATGACCATATCTCAGATCTTGTACAATCAAGACACATATATGCAGTTGTTGCCCCGAAAGACAATGAATGGGGAAAGGATTATTGGTTGGCAGGATGCATTTGAGGTAAGAAAATCCCGAATAGATCATTGATTGATGATGAAGGAAATGAATTTTCTATTGGATCGATGGTGTTTGAGGGTGAATATCTTACACTAGATGGGAAATCAAGGAGAACTAGTGGGCATGTATTCATGGATTAGATCCTAAGATCTATGGTCTATCACTTCACAAACTTAATTGTTGGCACACACATCCATCTAAAGACAATGTCAAACAAGAACTCAACCAAGGTACATTACTTCTAGCCTCATTCAAATCATGAGAGATTGATGGAGGAAATTACAACAGAGAGGATCAAATGGCTATATTGAATGAGATTGGGTAATTGCGCTTACACTCCACTTGGGCGAAACCCTAGTTTTCAAAATATGGCCTGGATGCACACCCAGGTCGTGTAGAGTCAGTTGGGAGGCCAACCTAGCCATATTATCATGCCATGATCCCAACAGAACTGATGGTTCATCCATCGGATCCCTGGTCAACGTTCTATGGTGAGTTGCAATAGGCCTGTAAAAGCTGTTGAGGGACGCCTGGGCCAATTCAAAGCTAGGGTCCCCATACCAAACTGGGCGAGGATTTCCAGATCCGTAGGCTCCTAAAAGTGTGTTTGGGAATGGCCCCCATGGAAACGCCACCCCCAGTCACCCGACACAGGGTTTTGCAGGGACGGTGCACTATTTCCAGGGTTGCATGGACCCCACTGGGGCAGAACCCTAGTTTTCAAAATATGGCATAGAGGTATGTCTGGGCTTTGCGGAGTCAGGTGGGAGGCCATCCTGGCCATAATCCCATGCCACAAACCCAATAGAACCAATGGTTTGTCCATTGAATCCCTGTTTAACGTTCTATGGCGAGTTGTAGTAGGCATGTAAAATTCGTTTAGGGACGCCTGTCCAATTCAAGGTCGGGGTCCAAAAACCAAACCAGGCGATGATTTTCATTTCTTTCAGCTCCTACAGGTGTGCTTGGCATGGCCTCCATGGGAAAGACACCCCCGACCGCTTGACACAGGGTTTTGCAGGGCCGGTGCACCATTGCCAGGGTTGCATGGACCCCATTTTCATACGAATTTTAACTCGACATAACTCAGAAACTGGATGTTGGATCAATGAGATGTGGAATCCATTGGTCTACTAGCATGCCATTACCTATAGTGGGCCCTCTCCACCACCTTTCCATGGCCCAATGACTTCATTGTGCATCGGTTTCATAAACTAGGGTTTTGCTCACTTTCCTTCAATGCAACTCTCGCATTGGTGGGTCAACTCTATAAAACCCTCTATCATGCCAGTATTAGTAGTGTTCCCATATCAACATTGTCCATACACACCTGTCAGAGCTAATGACATGTGATCTTGCTGCTCCATTTGTTTTTTTGCTCCTAGACCGAGAGTGACCCGAGTGTCCCTGAACGACATTTTCATGCGACTTTCAACTCAACATAACTCGACAACCAGAGGTCGGATCAATGAGCTGTCAACTTTGTTGGTCTCCTGGCATTCCATTACCTATATTAGGCCCTCTCCACTATGTTTAAATGTACCATTGTGCATCGGTTTCGTAAACCGGGGTTTTGCTTAGTTTCCTTCAATGCAACTCTCACATTGGTGGGTCAAATTTGTAAAACCCTACACCATGATAGTTTTGGTAGTCTTCCCATATAGAAATTGGACATACACACCTATAGGACCCAATGGCATGCAATCTTGCTGCTCCATTTGGTTTTTCACTCCCAGATCGAGAGTGACCAAGTGTCCTTGAATGACATTTTCATGCGACTTTCAACTCGAGATAACTCGGAAACTGGAGGTCGGATCAATGATCCGTTAAATACATTGGTCTCCTAGCATGGAATTACTTCTATTGGGCCCTCTCTAATTCATTTTCATGACCCAGTGAATTCATTATGCATCGGTTTTGTAAACTAGGGTTTTGATCAGTTTCCTTCAATGCAACTCTCGCATTGGTGGGTCAACTCTGTAAAACCCTCCACTGTGCTAGTCTTGGTAGTGTTACCATATCGGAATTGGACATACACACCTTTTGGGGCCAACAACATGAAATCTTACTGCTCTATTTGGTTTTTCGCTCCCAGACCGAGAGTGACCAAGTGTCCCTGAACGACATTTTCATGCGACTTTCAACTCGACATAACTCGGCAACCATAGGTCAGATCGATGAGACATCAAATCCATTGGTCTCCTAGAATGCCATTACCTCTAATGGGCCCTCTCTACCACTTTTTCATGGCCCAGTGACTTCATTGTGCATCGATTTCATAAACTAGGGTTTTTCTCAATTTTCGTCAATACAACTCTCGCATTGGTGCGTCAACTCTATAAAACTCTCCATTGTTATAGTATTGGTAGTATTCCCATATCAACATTGGCCATACACACCTATCGGATCCAACGAAATGCAATCCTGCTGCTCCATTTTGTTTTTTGCTCCCGAACCGAGAGTGACCAAGTGTCCCTGAACGACATTTTCATGCAACTTTCAACTCGACATAACTCGACAACCGAAGGTTGGATTGACGATACGTCAAATCTGTTGGTCTCCTAGAAGCCGTTACCTCTAATGGGCCCTCTCCACCACATTTTCATGGCCTAGTGACTTCATTGTGCATCGGTTTTGTAAAGTAGAGTTTTTCTTAGTTTCCTTCAATGCAACTCTTGCATTGGTGGGTCAAATCTGTAAAACCCTCCATCATGCCAGTCTTGGTAGTGTTCCCATATTAGCATTGGCCATTCACACCTATCAAATCCAATGATATGCAATCTTTCTGCTCCATTTTTTTTTCTGTCCCAGACCGAGAGTGACCAAGTGTCCCTAAACGACATTTTCATGTGACTTTCAACTCGACATAACTCAGCAACTGGAGATCGGATCAACGAGCCGTCGACTCCGTTGGTCTCTTGGCATGCCATTACCTGTAATGGGCCCTCTCCACCACATTTTCATGGCCCGGTGACTTCATTGTGCATCCAATCACACTTATGCTATTCAATTTGGACATTACAATCATCAAATATGACTATTATACTAAAACCACTTATTTAAGCCTAAGCATGGAAAATTTTAAGGATCATAATTTCCTAAAGCGTAGAAGCCTTGGTGAATCTTACTAATTATTGATTTTTTAACCATAAAATATTTGACCATATTTTTAACCATAAAATGTTTGGTGATATGTGAATTGTTCTTGTTGTCCAAATATTGTGTACTTGCAGATTTGAATTTCAACTTATATTATCTTCATGATCGGGTATATTCTAGCATTGGTTATGAATTCTAATCTGGAAAAACTTTGGGTTGAATTTGTTAAGTGATTTAACACATATCTTGAAGGCAAAGAATGTAGAATTAGGGTTCCAACCCTATAGAAGATACAAAGAAAAGAACTAACATCTTTGGTGATATTGCAGTCTTATTCTTGTGTGATACATGGAGGTTAGGGAAAGACCATGGAAAACTTAACTTGATAAGTCTCGAGATTCTTTTGATGCCTTGCTTATAAGAATATTTTTTTAGGTTTAGTTGATTTTCCATGGAGGCCTTGGTGCTTGTGTTGATGCAATAGTCAAAGACGCAGGGTTCGACGAATCATCCTAGTATAGACATGTTGATGTCAAAACTAGTGCTAGAATTCTCTGAAAGGCCATGTGCTTCTATGATGAAAGATGATCAGGGTTTATAAACCCTAAGGAGGAATGATAAGAAGTATATTCACTTAGCTTTTGATGACACAATGACTTGCAAGCAATTCAATGCCTTTTCTAGTATTTTGCCAAGTTATGGATGTTTATATACCATTGTCAAATATGTTTAAGTATGGATGGGAATGATTGTTTAGATCCAGTCCCTTTAGGGTGTCTTTGTACCAGTTTAAATTGGGTTATGGACAAATTTGAGGTGAGGTGTTAGTGAGTGGGTAAGCTACAAAGGCAAGGAAGTGACCTTAGGCATTAGTGTTATGCATGCTAACCTTTAAATCGTTAAAATTGAAACAAGTGCAATAGATCATTAACATTGCAAGTGCTCAACAATAGCATAACAAATATGTATGTATTCAATGAAAGTAAGTAATGTCAACTTCGTCTTCAAATGATATGAATTTCCAAATTATCAAAATCAATGTTTGCCAAGTAGATGTAACAAATGCAAGCCAACAACAGTCATGTTCAATACGATTCTCATCTCATCAATACTATGAAATTTCCAGTCAATCAAATGGTATGAAATTTCTAGTCAATCAGTTTTTTTTGTTAACTAACCTATTGTGAACATAGAAACTTTATTGCTTCATAAATAGTAAGTATTGCAAGTGCATCAATTGTAAACTACTACTGCATTCGACATAACATATGCAAATTTGTAATAAAAGGAAAAGTAATATAAATGAGTGCAAAATGATATATTAATATACACAAATTTCGAATCATATACAATAGTAGTGAAAAATGGAACATCGTTCCCAATGTCTATACAATGGAAACTCATGTCGTATAAAAAATATGGCAACTCGTGCCCTATACAAAATATGGCAACTTGTGCCCTATACAAAATATCGAAACTCATGCCAAAATGCCACATCATGGCTAGTGTAAATAGGAGGCTTTCTCAATCCTCCTTCCCACCCTTAGAGCTCCCAGGTGCACCTCCAAAATTGATCTTCCTCTTCTTCGAGCTAGAGGAAGCATGGTTCTTCTGGTCGCTTCAACCACCTCCCCTTGGGCTCTGAAACAACCAAAATCAAATTTCGACTCCTACGGGAAATTATACAATATAAAACACATTTTAAAAATCAAAATTACATTTTCAAATTTTAAATAACTCACCTTAGATGAGACCGTAAGTGATGAGCAGGCTACCCTCCTCTGTGATCCAAGTCTCTCGACAATGCCAACCTGCAACATTTAAACAGTAAGATAACTCATACAATTCATTGCCTATGTCAATTTTTGTTAATATTACATGATATTTTCATAAACTAATCAATCTCACGGTGAACACAACAGGCTGGTCCTCAGAGGTGGCAGGTGGAGTATTCAGCTGGTCCTCATGGGTGGCAGGTGGAGCAGTGGGATAGAAAACCTGCTCAGATGCTAGGTAGGATGGCATAGCGGAGGATGTAGCCACATCAAAGTTGGCTACAACATTAGGGGGCACGGTGGGACAGGGCATGGATTGGAGTGGGAAAAGTGGTGATGTACGACGATAAACACCAACTGGCTATAGAATGGAACGAGCCACCCTGGAAGAGGAAATGAGGGTGGTGGGGGAATATGGGGGACGAGGATGAGGTCTACGATGGGGTGGAGGGATGGGTGAATGTGGATGGATGGTGTATCATGGTTGGAGGGGGGGGTGGAAACATGGGAAACTGAAAGGGAGGGGGTGGATGGGTGGGGCAGGGGGGAGTGAGTGAAGGATGTGATGAAGACAGGGGAGTTGGATGGAAGTGTGGTGGTGGATGGGTGGGGCAGGGGGGGGGAGTGAAGGTTGTGATGAAGAAGGGGGATTTGGATGGAAGTGTGGTGGTGGATGGGAGGCAAGGGATGGATATAACGGGGTGGGGAGGGATGTAGGGAAAGGGACATGTATGCCAGGGGATACATTTGGCATATGTGGTGGGAAAAAGGCAGTTAGTGGAGAGATAGTGACACCGATGTGCGTATGTACTCGGACCTGCATACATATTCATGGCCTCGTATATTAGTACGTAAAAAATATAACTATACAAATCTAAGCCATCAAAACTTAAATTAAATTTGTACTTTATTACAAGATACTTACTCACGAGGGGATTTGCTGATCCTCGACGGGGATGGATGGTCACTTAATCCTGTAGACACCTATTCATTTGCACAAAAATATTTAGATTCAATTACTGAATATTAACTACATTGGACGATAAGATTAACTACTAACATTAAATTTAATTACTGAAAGAAAAATACTTGTGTCTATGGTGCCACGATGTCCTTTGCAGCTATCATGGATCCATATAGGTTGAAGGAACCAACTTCCTCCCACCTGGGTGTTGGAGACTCAGTACTGAATAGATGTACATTAAAAAAATCAAGTCATCAACATCTGATTCTAAGTTAAATTTATTACAAATTGTGGGATTTCATAATGTATAATCAATACTTGAACATTAAATAAAACAATAACTAACCTGGTGTAGGTAGCTCTATATGGCATGCTCCTGCGTGGGAACCTGGCATGGATGCCCACAACGAGAACAATGATGTGGAACTATTCCCATCGAGCTGTATGGATCATCTTGGCTACCACCTATAGCTTATCTCCCTCACCCACCATCAGTAGACCGTGAAGAAGTGTGTCTCTCCAGGTGGTCCTGCTCTCTCTGTGAGGACATAGCCACAAATGTGGTATGCCTAAGAAGGTGTCGCGTGGAACTTCTAATGGACTCATGGATCTCATCTAGCCCACTACCTAACCCAGGGGGTTGAGGAAGTGGGTTTGGCTCTCGCCTAGGTGTAGGAGGTCCTCTTAGTGGGTTTCGGTGGGTGTGAGGTCGATCTTGGGCTGAGCCACAAAAGATGCATTGGAACTCGGTAATGTCGAAGTAGTTCACATGGAACCCTAACACAAACTCAACCCATAGTTTCCTGAGAAAATACCGTGGGACCTCAACATTGTTGCATGGAGGCTTGTTGAAAACCATGAACCATCTCTTCCTCAAGTTTCCTCTCCATGGTTGGTAATTACACCAGTCCATGCAAACTTGCCTCTTCCTCACATCTGGAGGTTGTCCCGTTCTCAGATCTGTAAATTTTCTCCACAGTTGGGATTTTGTGATATTTGGGTTTTTTATATCCTATTTGGCTATACCAGTGCCATAATGTTGTCTCATTCAAGCCCTATATTTGCTCAAACTAGTTATCTCACTATGGGCAATGTTGATATATTCTATTATGTTTTCTAGTGATGTAGCGAGGGAAACCCGAGAGGGTTCCTTGGTGTTCTTCAGTTCATCACTCAAAATTCTTAATTGGTTTAAATCTTCGTGTAATTCATCTTCGGGGTTTTCTTCGTTTAACTCAAGGTTTTCTTCGTTTAATTCAGGATTTTCTTCATTTAATATGGGTTTTGGGTCCTCTGATTGGTTTGTTTCATTCCTTTCTTCAGTTGGTTCATTAGTATTTGTCATTATGTTTAGGTAATTTCTACCTGCAATATCAAAATTTTCCCATTTCAATTCATTTTCAATTTTTTTTTATTTTGTATTTTATTTGAAAAACAATAAAAAAACATAAAAAAAAACAAAAAATGACATTCCTACTCCATCTACCTTACTCCAATGTCATGGGTGTCATTTTAGCGTGGTTGGACACTTTGGTTAGGCTCCTTGGGGGTCGTTTTTGCCTCCTTGGGGGTCATTTTCACCTCCTTGTGTGCTTGCGGTGCGTTGTGAACAAAACAAAAATGTTCACTTTTTTTAAAAAGCATAGGGATGTGTGTGCGTCCCTGTGTGCAATTGCACAAAACACACGCACGTGTCCAAGTACGCATGCATGCACATACATGTGCACGCATCATTGGGTGTGCATGCATGCTCCTATTCTCCACACTGGAAATCCGACGTGGAGGTTCACTACTGTCGAAGCATGAGCGCATGTGCGCATCTAAAGGTGCATGAACGTTCTTGTTTTTTTCCACTCACGGCGTGATGCACAATCATGGACTCCTTTAAAGACACTTTAGATGCCACATAATACTGGAATAAATGGAAAACTCTGACTTTAGGTGACAATTAGGGGTACTTTCCTAACTTATTTGAAGACGAAGTAAAAAGAGAAAAGATAGGAAATTGAATCAGCTTTCATAATATATATCATTTATGCAGATAAAATTTGTGTAAATGATTATAAAATTAGTTTCCATGAAAGTGGGTTTTCAAATTTTCAGCACATCTTAACATATATGTTTGTGAGGGTGTAGCAATATATGAGGTAAATGATGTCAATTTGGGATAAAATATTACAGACAGATAAAGGACATATGGGCCTAGTGCAACACTATTTATTCAGAATTTTTCATGAATTATTTTTTATTATTATTAAATATTGAAGTCACAAAAGCTTGAAATTAAAACCTTATGTGCGGGTGCAACACTTTAGGGGCAAAAATTAATGAAATCCTTGATTTCTAAATATAAGATCGTAGAGCTTGATCTCGTCTAGTGCACCATATAGTTTTATTAGGAAATGGTGATGGAAATCAAAAGTTATATAACAAACAATCGATGTATTTTCTAAAACTGACGTGTGCCATTTAGAAAAATAATTATAAATAAATAAAACATAGTTTTGAAGAAAAAAATTACATATTCAGAATCGTAAGATCGTACTCTACAATATCCTAGATTTTCATATAAAAAATTGTGTATGTCATAGCAAAACACGCCATCTAAACTGAGCATATTGATAGATTTCTAAAAGACAAGCAATAGCCCTGGTTTATTTTTCCTAGCCAATAGGTTCGGTAGTTCGAAGCTATTTTCGAACCTAATGCCAAACCTTATTCCTGCCAATTATTTTAATTTTAAAATAACGCATATGCGTTATAACACATATGTGTTATAGCTTATTCATATCACATATGCGATATGATAAAGCTATAATGCATATGCATTATAACGCATATGCGTTATAGCTTATTCATATCGCATATGCGATATGATAAAGCTATAATGCATATGCGTTATAACACATATGCATTTTTTCTTTACTAGTTTTTTACGAGAGTAAAAAAGAGTAATGACATCCTTATCCCATTATAATACCATTTAGACAACACTATGATGGACACAAATAATTCCTCTTTTTAACGGTGAACGAAGCCATGGGCTGTGCATCTAACAAAATAGGGTGGTGAATGAAGCCATGGGCTGTGCATCTAAGAAAATAGGGCAGTGAATGAATCCATGGGCTGTGCATCCAAGAAAATAGGGTGGTGAATGAATCCATGGGCTGTGCATCCAAGAAAACAATAATTCCTCCCATCCTTCGATCTATTCAGCTTCAAGGGAAAATTTGCAACATTAAAAGAGAGATTGAATATTGATTTATGTCAGTGCTCAAAGGACATTATAAAGTCACAAGAATGCTTGTTTGGTAGCTATTTTGGATGTAAAAAAGCTAGAATGAGTATCAATGGATCAACGTACGCTCTCACTGCAAACTTCTAGTGATGATTCGTCGATAGGTGATAGGTGAATTTAATCAAAATTGTTATAGTTATCATGTTCTTTTAATCGTCATCCTCATCATTATCATCATCACCCTCATCCTCCTCCTCATCATCATAGTCATCATCCTCCTCATCATCACCATCATTATTCATCATCATCTTCATCATCACCCTCATCCTCATCAACATCATCACCCTCATCCTCATCGTCATCATCATGGTCATCACCACCATCATCATCATCATCACCTTCATCATCATCATCATCATCATCATCATCATCATCATCATCATCCTCATCATCATCATCATCATCATCATCACCCTCATCCTCATCAGCTTCATCATGGTCATCATCATCATCATCATCACCCTCATCCTCATCATCATCATCATATTTATCCTCCTTCTCATTATCACCATCATTGTTCATCATCATCACTCTCATCCTCCTCCTCCTCCTCATCACCCTCATCCTCATCATCATCATCATGGTCATCATCATCATCATAATCCTCATCCTCATCAACATTATCACCATCATCATCACCCTCATCCTCATCATCATAGTCATCATCCTCCTCATCATCACCATCATCGTTCATCATCATCTTCATCATCACCCTCATCCTCCTCATCATCATCACCCTCATCCTCATCCTCATCATCATCACCCTCATCCTCATCATCATCATCATGGTCATCATCATCATCATCATCACCCTCATCCTTATCCTCATCCTCATCATCCTCATCCTCATCCTCATCCTTATCATCATCATCATCACCCTAATCCTCATTAGCTTCATCATGGTCATCATCGTCATCACCCTCATCCTCATCATCGTCATCATAGTCATCATCCTCCTCCTCATCACCATCATTGTTCATCATCATCACTCTCATCCTCCTCATCATCATCATTGCCCTCATCCTCATCATCATCATCATGGTCATCATCATCATCATCATCATCACCCTCACCCTCATCCTCATCCTCATCATCATCATCCTCATCCTCATCATCATCATAGTCATCATCCTCATCCTCATCATCATCACCATCATTGTTCATCATCATTATCATCACCATCCTCCTCCTCATCATCCTCACCATCCTCATCCTCATCATCCTCATCATCACCATCATCCTCCATCATCCTCATCATCATTGTCCATCATCATCGTCATAATCGTCATCATCACCATCGTCATCATCATCATCATCATCACCATCGTCGTCATCATCATCATCATCATCATCATCACCATCAACATCCTCATCCTCATCCTCATCCTCATCATCGTTAACCTCATCATCACCACCCTCATCCTCATCATCATCACCACCATCATCATCATCCTCCTCCTCATCATCATCACGGCCCTCATCCTCATCACCATCACCAGTGTCATCATCATCATCATAATCACCCTCATCCTCCTCCTCATCATCATAGTCATTATCCTCCTCCTCCTCCTCCTCCTCATCATCATCATAATCACCCTTATCGTCATCATCGTCATTATAGTCATCCTCCTCCTCCTCCTCCTCCTCCTCATCATCATTGTTCATCATCATTATCATCACCGTCATCATAATCATCACCATCATCATCCTCATCGTCATCATCATCATCATCATCATCATCATCATCACCATCCTCATCATCATCATCATCATCATCCTCCTCCTCCTCCTCCTCCTCCTCATCATCACCCTCATCCTCATCATCATCATCATGGTCATCATCATCATGGTCATCATCATCATCATCATCATCACCCTCATCCTCATCATCATCATCATCATCATCATCACCCTCATCCTCGTCCTCATCATCATAGTCATCATCCTCCTCATCATCACCATCATTGTTCATCATCATCTTCATCGTCACCCTCATCCTCATCATCATCACCATCCTCATCATCATCACCATCATTGTTCATCATCATCTTCATCGTCACCCTCATCCTCATCATCATCACCATCCTCATCATCATCATCATCATCATCATCCTCATCCCCATCATCCTCATCATCATCACCCTCATCCTCATCATCATTATCATGGTCATCACCATCATCATCATCTTCATCGTCACCCTCATCCTCATCATCATCACCATCCTCATCCTCATTATCATCATCATCATCATCATCCTCATGCTCATCATCATCATCATCATCACCCTCATCCTCATCATCATCATCATACTCATCAACCTCCTCATCATCACCATCATTGTTCATCATCATCTTCATTCTCACCATCATCCTCATCATCATCACCATCCTCAACATCATCATCATCCTCATCCTCATCCTCGTCATCATCACCCTCATCCTCATCCTCATCATCATGGTCATCATCATCATTATCATCATCATCATCACCCTCATCCTCATCATCATCATCATAGTCATCATCCTCCTCATCATCACCATCATTGTTCATCATCATCTTCATAAGCATAGATAAATGTAAATTGCATATATTCAGTGAGCACTAAATCACATATGCGATATATCCCATATGCACTAAATCGCATATGCAATATATCGCATATGCATTTTGGAGAACATGTAAAAAACCTGCTCGTTCATTAAAAAGAATTGTATCAATATCACATATGCGATATATCAGAGGTGTGTTATATCGCATATGCGATATGTGTTGTATACAAAATGTTGGGTTACGTGCTGTGGGCCAGGTTTACTATATCAAAAGACATAATTCGTCTGAACCCGCGCACAGAGAACTGTTCAACATGGAATTTTTTATCATTACTTACATAATTCCATAGTTTTGTACAGGTTTGGGTGCTTACACCGAAAGAAGCATAAAATAAAAAATAAAAAAAGAGGGAAGATTCAAGAAATCGTCGGCATTCATTACATCAGCAAATAGTTCCCATTCCCCCTCAATAGATACTTGACGTAGAGGTTGATGAATATAATGCAACATTAAAGGAAGCTGGTTATACGGAAGTTGATAGTATTGATCCATTAATAAATGGAAAATATTGTGAAGAGTTCAATAATTATGTTACTCCCAATGCAAATGTGACTCAGCAACAACCATGGTCGGTGGTTCAATCTCTAATCGAAGTTGTGAGCATGTAGTGGATGTAAACGTCACTCCAACATTTCAAGCTGCAACAAATTTTGCATCAAAACGAAAGAGAACTCCTAAACGAATACAAGTGGATGAGAGCGGATTGACTTCCATGGAAGGTAAGGTGGTTAAACGGACTATCCTTCGTCATTGTTCTCAAATAATGAAACAATATTTTGATAACAAATCCGAAGCCGGTAAATGCCAATTGTTTTTAGCTTTGCTTAAATCTAGAAATATGGCAATTGTTAGAAGAAATTTAGGCATAACAACAATGAAGAATATCGAATTAAGTAATCACATTGTTAAATCTCTTACTGCTGCATTCACATCAATTGGTAAAAAAAATTCTTCACAATATTGTAATGCGGCTCGTCGTGTATTGGCTGAATCAATTGTATGTAGATCCACAAGACAATGTCGTTTACTTAAATGCACATCACAAATTGTGCCTTTACATCCAAACATACTTAAAAAATATTTAGTGAGAAGAGACAACCTTGATGTAGAGGGACAAATGGAAACATTATGGGCATTTAGCGGTAGGTTGCCCTGCAAAGACATGAAGTTAGTCGAAGCAGTGAAGGGCCTAGTGCAAACGTTTTGGCATGATAACACTAGGCCTTCTTCTAACATGAAGGATGTGTTAAAACATTGTAAGGGTTCTAGAAACACTGAACCTCATGTTAAACATTATCTTGACATGACACAAACTCAACTATTTGAGATGTTAAAGTTTCCCACATAGAGCTAAGGCTCGGGCAAAGATCTTTTGAAAAATGCAAGCCTTGGTATGTTAGAATCAATACCATCTAGAACACTTGTTGTAGATACCACATAGAGTTTGACCTATATTACCATACATTTGCACATATACGTCGTTTTTTGCATCCTGACCATGTGCAGGAATGCTCAAGTACAGTACCGCCAATGTCATCCAGAGATTTCATCCATAGCATAATGTGTTCGAGGCAAGATGGGCAGACACATTACTTAAAACAATGTGTAGACGGTTCTTGCAACAATTGTGGTGGGATATCATTATGGTTTGATTACATCCATGAAAGTGAAGATCAAGCATTCGAGAATGCAATTGTCAAGAAGCAGAACTATCAGTATGAGACATATCAGCTAAATGATGGGAAAGAAAGTAGGAAGATTAAATTGGTGACTTCACAGGTAAATTGTTGAATATCGACATATTAATATTCATGTACACATTTTTTTTGTGTGGTTTATTGACATATTAATATTCATGTACCAGGTGCGAGTATGTGATTTTATTCCATAGTTTCGTGGACAGATCCAATAGTACATTCAACATGTCGATATGGCATGGTGGCAAGATGAGCAATTCAGAATATGCCGGGACACCTTCCTTCTCGGAACAATACTATCAGTGGTTGACTTTGCGGAAAATTACATCCTATAACCACACAATGAAATTCAAAGTCAATACTATCACTCAGAGCAGGTGAGCATAATGGTGCATATCATGTATCGACATGGGCAAAATAGCAATGAAGAGAAACGTGTGATACTGAAAGAAAGTCACTTATACATAAGTGACGACCAGACCCATGACATCCATTACGTGAAACATTGCTTTAAATTATTCTATGATCACGTGATAGCTATGGATATACCATTTTATCATCATTTCATTTGGTCAGATGGTTGTGCTGGACAGTTCAAGAATGCACGTGTATTTGAATGGTTGTGTTTGTTGCACATAAAATACAAGGTGCTACATGTATGGAACTACTTTTAAACTAGTCATGGAAAAGGAGAGCACGATGGTGCTGGTGCATGCATTAAAAATTACCTTCGAAGGGAAGAAATGAAGTTTACAGGTGCTCGCCTTCGAGATGCTGCATCTATAGTCGAATGGTGTGCATCTGTCATGGGAGAACAAGCAACAAGGAATCACTTAGTGTGAATAATATTCTTGGAGGTGACAAATGTGGACCGATCAAAAACACATAGGGTGAACACAATGCATGGAACTCGACGATTTCATTCAATTAGAAGCTCAGACAACTTGGCCCTACAAATTTGGACAAGATTGAAGGCTTGCTTTTGCAGTTCCTATAGCATCGGTGAATGGGATGATTGTGAGGATACGGATACTGTTGATACATGGGATCGAGTGACACTCGGCACAAATTTCAATGGGGTTAATGAAATAGACCATTTGGAAGATGATCAGACACATACTTCTACATACTATGATCACATATCGTATCTCATACAAGCAGGTACATAAGTAGTACCTAAATAAGAAAATGCATTTATGTATTGTTTACTCGACCTATGTAGAATTTAATTTATGTAGAAATTAGAAATGCAAGACCTTGTTTACAAAATGTATTGTTAACTCGACCTATTTCCTTTCACAGGTCAGATATATGCAGTGGTTTCCCCAAAAAATAATGAATGGGGTTCTGACTATTGGTTGGCACGTTGCTTAGAGGGGAAACAAACCATTCTCAAACATGTTACAGATGATGAAAATATTGAATTCCAACTGGCTCGATGGTTATAAAAGGGGAGTACTTGACACTTGCAACACAACAGAAAAGGAACGGTGCATATGTATATAAGGATTATAGACCAGGAGCTATTGTATACCACTTCACCAACCTAGTAGTTGGTATAAACATCAAGCTGCGTACACTTGGTCACAAAAATAGGTCACATGTACGATACTTGCTACCTCATATAGAGCACGAAAGATTGATGGACACCATTGGCACCATATATGATCTGGATGGCCTACTTGTATGAGTACATTGTCAGGTGCGTTATTTAACCTTTAAAGTGAATTTTGAAGCACAATTTCAATTATTTAGCCTTACTTTATTCCAAATGTAATAAACCTGTGATTGACAGCTACCATTCACAGACATAATATTATTCAAAGGATACTAGACACTATAAACACGATCATACAACCTCGGGTGAGTTATCTATAAATCATGTTTGCACATTTTCATTGGGTTCTCTTTTTTTCTTATGATGTTACTAATGTCTATCCTTTCGTGTGCCTAGGATACAAACACCATCTACAGCACATTGGAGGTGCCAAGAATGGTGTCTTTAGACACCACCAAATAGAGTTCGGAAAATAACAAGCTCTTGAGTTGTTGAAATTTACATTTCTTGATGTTTTTAGTTTAATATACATTTAATTACATTGCCATGTACAAATCAGAGACCAACTAGGCTTACATGATCACCAATACTTGCATGCACCAACTAGGCTTTCATGAACACCAATTTGCATGCACCAACTAGGGTTGACAAGGTATGATATGGAACTAGGTTTAGTGAGCAATCATGCAAGTTAGGAGAGGGAACTAGAAACATATGATCACCAATACTTGGACGCACCAACTAGGCTTTCATGAACACCAATTTGCATGCTCCAACAAGGGTTGACAAGGTATGAGATGGAACTAGGGTTTAGTGAGCAATTTGCAAGTTAAGAGAGGGAACTAGAAACACATGATCACCAATACTTGCATTAACCAACTAGGATTTCATGAACACCAATTTGCATGCTCCAACTAGGGTTGACAAGGTATGAGATGGAACTAGGGTTTAGTGAGCAATTTGCAAGTTTGGAGAGGGAACTATAAACACATGATCACCAATACTTTCATGCACCAACTAGGCTTTCATGAACACCAATTTTCATGCTCCAACTAGGGTTGACAAGGTATGAGATGGAACTAGGGTTTAGTGAACAGTTTGCAAGTTAATAGAGGGAACTAGAGACACATGATCACCAATACTTGCATGCACCAACTAGGCTTTCATGAACACCAATTTGCATGCTCCAACTAGGGTTGACAAGGTATGAGATGGAACTAGGGTTTAGTGAGCAATCATGCAAGTTAGGAGAGGGAACTAGAGACACATGATCACCAATACTTACATGCACCAACTAGGATTTCATGAACACCAATTTGCATGCTCCAACTAGGGTTGACAAGGTATGAGATGGAACTAGGGTTTAGTGAGAAATTTGCAAGTTAGGAGAGGGAACTAGAAACACATGATCACCAATACTTGCATGCACCAACTAGGATTTCATCAACACCAATTTTCATGCTCCAACTAGGGTTGAAAAGGTATGAGATGGAACTAGGGTTTAGTGAGCAATCATGCAAGTTAGGAGAGGGAACTAGAAACACATGATCACCAATAATTGCATGCACCAACTAGGATTTCATGAACACCAATTTGCATGCTCCAACTAGGGTTGACAAGGTATGAGATGGAACTAGGGTTTAGTGAGAAATTTGCAAGTTAGGAGAGGGAACTAGAAACACATGATCACCAATACTTGCATGCACCAACTAGGATTTCATCAACACCAATTTTCATGCTCCAACTAGGGTTGAAAAGGTATGAGATGGAACTAGGGTTTAGTGAGCAATCATGCAAGTTAGGAGAGGGAACTAGAAACACATGATCACCAATAATTGCATGCACCAACTAGGATTTCATGAACACCAATTTGCATGCTCCAACTAGGGTTGACAAGGTATGAGATGGAACTAGGGTTTAGTGAGAAATTTGCAAGTTAGGAGAGGGAACTAGAAACACATGATCACCAATACTTGCATGCACCAACTAGGATTTCATCAACACCAATTTTCATGCTCCAACTAGGGTTGAAAAGGTATGAGATGGAACTAGGGTTTAGTGAGCAATCATGCAAGTTAGGAGAGGGAACTAGAAACACATGATCACCAATAATTGCATGCACCAACTAGGATTTCATGAACACCAATTTGCATGCTCCAACTAGGGTTGACAAGGTATGAGATGGAACTAGGGTTTAGTGAGAAATTTGCAAGTTAGGAGAGGGAACTAGAAACACATGATCACCAATACTTGCATGCACCAACTAGGATTTCATCAACACCAATTTTCATGCTCCAACTAGGGTTGAAAAGGTATGAGATGGAACTAGGGTTTAGTGAGCAATCATGCAAGTTAGGAGAGGGAACTAGAAACACATGATCACCAATAATTGCATGCACCAACTAGGATTTCATGAACACCAATTTGCATGCTCCAACTAGGGTTGACAAGGTATGAGATGGAACTAGGGTTTAGTGAGCAATTTGCAAGTTAATAGTGGGAACTAGAAACACATGATCACCAATACTTGCATGTACCAACTAGGCTTTCATGAAGACCAATTTGCATGCTCCAACTAGGGTTGACAAGGTATGAGATGGAACTAGGGTTTAGTGAGCAATTTGCAAGTTAAGAGAGGGAACTAGAAACACATGGCCATGCACAAATAGAAAACCAACTAGGCTTTCATGAACACCACTTTGCATGCTATCGCTAGGGTTGGCAAATAATGAGATGGAACTAGGGTTTACTTCAACCAATTTATGGTTTGTAGGGTATGATGTTAGTATTGTAGGGTATGATGTATGTTAGTATGGTATGATGTTAGTATCATAGGGTATTGTAGGGTATGATATGGTATATATTACACATGCATGCATGACTTAGTGTTATGGTATATTGTTAGTATGTTATGTTATGGTATGTTATTGTATGTTAGTATGGTATGATGTTAGTGTCATAGGGTAATGTAGGGTATGTTATTGTATCTTAGTATGGTATGATGTTAGTATGTTATTGTATGTTAGTATGGTATGATGTTAGTGTCATAGGGTTTTGTAGGGTATGTTATTGTATTTTAGAATTGTATGATGTTAGCATCATAGGGTATTGTAGGGTATAATATAGAATATATTACACATCCATGCATGACATAGTGTTATGATTGTTAGTGTATGTAATTTAGTTAGTGTATGGTATGGTTATGATGTTAAAAAGTTGAGGATAGCCATAATGTTAAAAATTTGATGAGTCATAAATTCTTCCTTTAAGTATTGGAAATTCATAAGTTAGCACACATGTGAACCACACATATCATTATATCACATAGGTGAACCACACATATCATGTTCCAAGATCAAGTCAACCATATATGTATAAATTTGAACCTTGCTTTATATTATATATGTATATAAATAATGTTACAAAAATGTTCATGCCACATGGCCATAATACAAAATAGTGGTTCAAAAAGTACATCTGTGTGTATATGAACAAAAAATTGCATCTATGTATCTTCCCTATACATTTATTCTAGTTATCCCCCCTTTCGCTGCCACTGCCAATGTCTTCGGAGAAGTCTAGATTTCTTTTCCGACTGCTCAGTTGTGATCCCCATCACTGAACAAGAGGGATAGGTCGCATCAGTGGAGACTACAGAAAAACCAAATTTTGTAAGTTAATTTACCAACCTTTAAAAATTCTATGTACATTTGTTCAAATTCCAAAACCAAAATAACATTTTTACTTGCTATACGTGAGTAAGTAATGGTGGGTCGTGGTGCCTCACTAACAGCGACCCTGATTGGGTGCTCTTCAAGCACCACTTGCTCACTATCAAGCTGCAATAAAAAAAAATATATGCCAATGTCAACAAATATACATGTACCTTGGGGGGGAAGAGGTGGGTCACCAATTTGGGTCTCTTCAAGCACCAAATCAGAGAAAGCGATACACAAAATTACAAAGAAAGTGATACATAAACATACCTGATGGCTCATTAAAGGTGGGTCACTGATTTGGTGCTCTTCACGCACCGGTGCCTCACTAGGGGCCTGCATAAAGTAACATATATGTCAATTTAAGATAAAATAGTGAATCAGAGACATACATACTACATGGATGGAAAATGATGTTACCAAAGAAAGAGAACAATACATGTACCTGGATGGGGGGAAGAGGTGGGTTGAAAACAATCTCACTTTGGTGCTCTTCAAGCACCACTGTCTCAATAGGTTCCTTCATAAAGTAACATATGTCAAAGCGGTATATAAACCTACAAAAATGTACAAAGAGAAAGCACCAAATCAGGGAAATCCATACATAAATGTACAATGAAAGCGATACATAAACTTACTTGCTGCCTTGTCAGAGGAGGTGTGTAACCAATGGATCAATTAAGTAGGAACGATAAAAAATGACTTCTAATTGTACTAGCGAATAAGCTCTCTTTTTGGACATATTCCTCTAACTCACGTTCCTACGTACAAAAGGATAAAGATACAATTAGACAATTTCAAAAAATTAAAAAAGTACATGTTGAATCATTAAAATCACAATTAAAAGAAAGCGATACATAAACGTACCTACTGGCTTGTGATAGGTGGGTCATCAACCTAGTGCTCTTCAAGCACCGGTGCCTCAATAGAATCCTGCATAAAATAACATATGTCAAATTCAGATAATAAAAAGAATCTTAGACATATATACTACATGGATAAAAAATGATGTTTTCAAAGTAAGCAAAACATAAACGTACCTGCTAGCTTATGATAGGTGGGTCATCAATCTAGTGCTCTTCAAGCACCGATGCCTCAATAGAATCCTACATAAAATAACATATGTCAAATTCAGATAATAAAAAGAATCTTAGACATATATATTACATGGACGAAAAATGATGTTTTCAAAGAAAGCGAAACATACATGTACCTGGCGGGGGGGGAAGAGGTGGGTCAGCAACAACCTCACATTGGTGCTCTTCAAGTTCCAATCCTTCAATGGTTCCCTACATAACGTAACATATGTCAATGTTAGATAATACAAAGAAAACAAGACATATACATGATGGACGAAAAATGATTTTTTCAAAGAAAGCGAAACATAATTAAAAGCATATTTAAAATAATACCTATGTTTGGGAATCTACCTTTGCATGAGAGGGAATAGGATGAGATTCAATGTACTCATCCTGATCACCTTGCATGAAACATGTTGTGTCAAAATTAGGATGTATTGAATGTTACAATCTATACTATAAATATGTAAATAAAGTTGACAAATTAACAAGTATAGTTCTTACCCCTATTGGTGAAGAACCAAACCCATATGCAATATTGATAGCCGCATCAATGTTCTCAACATTGATCGGCGGACTATGCGACTCTGGTGTGCCATGGGACACCAGCTGTATATTTGTTCACATAATTTGTTAGATAATTAAATAGAAATAAATTGCGAAACAATTGAAAATTTTGATATGAAACAAAATATAATATGAAAATTATGAGTTTTACTTACAAAGAGAAGTAATCCATCGTCTTGGAAGTTTGAAGCAGGGCCATAGAATATGCCTCCACACGATGTGCAAGGCTGTGGAGTAACACGATGCTCTGAACGTTCTGCATCTCCTGTGTGATCTGTAGATGGGCTTGCCTTAGAAGTTCCAGCCCCTTGGTCTATATTTCCTTGGACATCAGTCCCATGCTGAAGCAATGTATCTGCCAAGTCAAATAATGCCTCCTATGTATCCTCAATCATAGGACCCATAGGAGGATATAGCCAAGGGGGTTTTGGTGTGCGTGGAGGGCATGGCACACAATTAGGATCCGTCCTAGCCCCTTCCCTATCTTGGGGCATCCCATGACCAACACCCTAGAAGCCTAAGATATCAAAGTAGTTAACATGTTTCCCTACGATGAATTCTGCATACAACTTCCTAAGGAAATAAAATGGGATGTCCCTATTCCCATGAGGGTCTTCATCAAAGAGCATATACCAACGATCCATCCAATTGGCCTTTATATTTGGTTCAACGCACCAGTCTATGGAAATGTGTGCTCGACTGGTGGGTGGAACCAATCCGGTGCTAGGGTCCCAGAATAATGAAAATAGTTGGTCTTTTGTAATTTTAAGGGCTTTGATGTCTTTATAAATCAATCCATCAGAGTAGTATTGCCTCCTGGATTCTCTGTACGAGCTAATGTTGTATAGAGATCCTTGGGAATTGGCAATTATGTTTGTTATTGTGTCCAATGCATTGGCTAAAGACTCTCTCAAATGATCCCCCCCTCTAATAGATGAGCTAAGGCGCCTCAATGACGCCAAACACACAGTAATCTATGAGTTTCGATCTTGTTTTCCCTATGGGTTTGGGTTTGGGTTCATGTTTGGGTTAGGTTGTGGTGGGGTTTCCACATTGTCTTGTTCATTTCTGTTATCTGTTAAGATTTAAACAAAAAAATACAAGTTGTTTTACTTAATCATTCTTTGATTTCATTCAATTTTTTTTATTAAATTTGTTTAAAATAATTATAAAAACTATGAAATTATGGAAAACAATAAAGAATTGAAGACTAACTGAAATGAATAAGACAATTTACCTGCCATTGGAGCCAATCCACCTCCAACTCGACCTCGCACTCGACCTCCAAAAGCTAAAACACAAATTGCCTCTGCGTTATTTCACCCACGCGGTTTTTCGCTCTCCTGATCCTCGACTGTGCAAATGATAAATTTGAGGCCTGCGGCCTCTTTTTTGTTTTTTTGTTTTAGTTTTCAATATCGCATATGTGATATATCGCACTTGCGATATATATCGCATATGCGTTTTGTAAATGTTAAATATTGCATATGCGGTATATCGCATATGCAATACTTCGTTACGAACCTTAGCCTTGTGTTTGGGCTTGGTTTATTTCGAACGTACCATCAATAACGCATATGCGTTCTTGATTTGCACTTCGGAAGTGCGTTTCTAATTTATTAAGAGGCACTAAAAAGTGGAACCAACTTCGTGCGAGCGCCCTCACGCGCTCCCATTGCATAATATTTGGGTAGCAACTTCTTGCGGGTGCCCATCTACTAATAAAAATATTCCAATGGATCTCTTAGCCCCACTAAAAAGAAAGGGATACTATTGAGAGGTGTTATGTTATAGCCCGAGTTATTGATCTAATCCTTACATAACTAGAAGCTTCTTTTATGGCATGAGTTTTAGGTTTTCTCCCCCAACCTTTCTCTCATCTCCGAGACCTATACATAATGTTGAACAACTTCTTAATTCCATCAACATCCCACTATTAGGTGAAGGGTATCTTTTAGACATCATTAGTGATGGGTTGAGGTGTTGTTCTTGGCCCTCTATGCATATAAGTTTCTTTTAGGGTGTAAAACCAATGTTTTATTTGTAAATCATGTGAATAATCTCGAGACACATATACACTATTCAAATCCTTCTAATGTAATTAATATCCCCACTAAGAGGTGAAAGATTCACTTGATACGTCATGTGGTGACTTAAGCAATTGATATGGGCCTTGTGTGTATAGAATGTGCCTTTAGGACCTAAGGCCTAAGTTTCCTCCATTGACCATGTCAAAGGCATCAAGACCCGTGTTTATTGCTCAGATCATCCTAATGGAATTGGTATCTCATCTCATACATCAAGGATACCCTCAAATGGTCTTGTATAGTCATTTGAAGTGCCTTTCTAGACCATATACCACTAGATGGTTCCTTTAGGATCTATAGTTCAAGTTTCCTCCTCTACCTATGTCTAGGGCACCAAAACCCATACCTAGTCCTTAAAACCTTGCAAATTCCACCCATGTCCCTATTCTAAAGCCAAGGATACCCTTGAGAAGTGATGTCCTATGGTTGGAGGTGTCTACATCTCTATTCGCCTTGAATCCCTAAAAGCATCATTTAGTGCCTAAGGCTTTGTTTCCTCCCTTAACCATGTAATGAATCCTAGTCCCATCCACGTGCATAGGTTAAGAATACCCTCACAAATCCATGTATAGTGGTTTGAGGTGTTTTTAATGGCCATATATGTTTAAAAGATTCCTATAAGACTTAAGGTAGAATTTTCCTCCCTCAACCATGTCTAGGGCCATGCGACCCTACATAATGCTCAAATCTTCCTAATGAAACTAATACCCATCAAACAATTTGATAATTATTTATTATTACTACTAAACAAATTATCACTCAAACAATTAAATTTCAATTCAAGAAACTTTTATCACCATGTTTATAATCTTAACAAATTAAAATTGATTATCTTTGATCATATTTCAATAATAATTTTGTAAAATGCATATATTTATATATATATGTGTGTGTGTGTGTGTGTGTGTTGGCGTGGGAGGGGGGGGGGGGGGGGGGGGTGTTGCAAAGCCTCATATTAAAGACATTTATTTGTTTGAATACAATAAAAATTAAATCATGAAAGTGAGCTATTTAGAAAAATAATTACTTGTGAATTTGTTTTATGGTTGTTAAAATTTATTTGTAAATGCCAATGTGCCAAAGGACTTATCACCACCTTATTGTACTTGTCAAAGTATCATACACCACTTCTCTAATTAACATATATGACTTGTCATGCAATTTCCAATAAGATTAACAAATACTATCACCACTTTAACACCATATAATGTAAGTAGTGCTAAGATCCCCATATAAGTGGGGCTAACTTGTGGTGTGAAAGATGAACGTAAGCTAGTGATTAAAACTTAATAATGATATTAATGTCCATGAACAAATTTAACAAGCTCAACATAAAAAAAATCAACTAAATAATCAAATTTCAATTTAAATAATTTTTATTGCTGCTTTATAATATTAATAATAAAAAATAGTTATTTTTATTGTTTGTCAATATTAAGAGTCCTAAATATTTATTCTTTAATTAGTATTAAAAATGAATAATTAAATTGAATTGAATCACGTGAATTTATTTTTTTAAATAATGTAAAAATATGAAATTGAATTTGTTGAGATTGTGGTGAAAAGATTCATAAATTAGTCTTGATCATTTATTTTAATGAAACAAATTATAAATAATTAAATTAAATTATTTACAAAATAATTATTTGTGAAATGGTTCTGTTCATGGTGAAATGGTTGTGTTCTTTCTTCGATTAATAATTATTAGCATAACTTTATGGTACTCACCAACATGACATTTCTCTTAATATATATGACTAAAAACACAATTTCCATAAACATTAACACCATTTTAACACCATTCTAGTTATCTACTCTAACAAATTTCAATAACCTAATAATTATCTAATTATCTAGCTTACAGCAACCCTTAGATCTCAAACTAAAATGATCTAACCTCTAGCATTAATTGGGCTGCAGAACTGCTACAAGGCACAAGGTAAAAAGTAAATAATATTGATGAACTCCAAAATAAACATATGATAATGTCAGATAATGGTGAACATGTTATTGTTTCAGAACTGCTACAAAGTTAATAATATTGATTAACCCCAAAATAAACATATGATAATGTCAGATAATGTTGAAAATGTTATTGTTTCAGAACTGCTACAAGGTTGATAATATTGATGAACCTCAAAATAAACATATGATAACTGCTACAAGGTTGATAATATTGATGAACCCCAAAATAAACATATGATAATGTCAGATAATGTCAATGTGACCAAATTAAAACCATAAATGTGAACATGTTATTGTTTACTTGCCCTGTTTGGATCGTGTCTGAAAATAAATACATTTTTAATGACCGTATACAATGGAGACTAGGCACTCTCTTGGAATAAAATAAAAAAGTCCTAAAAGCCAAACAATCCTGTCATTTTAAACTTCAAACTACTTTAAAAGTCTATTAACTTTAGTCAGCAGAGTCTACACCAAACATAAACTTCACAAATCCTGATGGGAAAAGCCATTGCATGAACCATGCCATTTGTTTTAATATTTTACAACCCAAGCTGCCAAATCCCGCGTTTTTGCCGTCAGAAGTTACCGTAACCCGCCCGATTCATCCTGTGAGTGCACCACCCAAAAACCCATCGGATTTACTATACATTTATGTATTTCAATAGCCGTTGCTACGAAGATAAATAACAATAATAATGCATGATGTACCTGTACTCCTTACGATTCTGGAGAAAGCGTTGCAGAGATTGCTTTCTTGCCATTGGAAGGTTTGCTGACCGATCATCCCAACAAATATGAATTGATTACCCTTGAAATCAATATTATGATGTTCATTATTATCGTTTTAAGGATCGTACCTGTATGTAAATTTTGAATAATTTCTAGCTGAGTCGCACTGTTCTTCGAAAGATTCAAGGGCAACGCCTCTTCTGTTTGATTGCTTGTGCTCGTCGATGATATTGGAGGGGTGCCATGGTCGAAACCAGTTTCATTACCTGCGAACGTGATGATAGCTTCTGCCTGAGGCGCATTACAACAAAGATTAACATATGAGAAATTTGGCCAAATATTTCTGTAGGATTTTACCTGCAAACAAAAGGCTGCGGAACCTATGATTTATACCTGTTTCTCCAAAACATCGTACACATTCACCGTCCCGTTATAGAAAATGGTAAGCTGAGCAGCAGATTCTTTGCCCGTATGAGTTGTATAAACTGATCTACTCATAAATAAAGCCAAGAAACATAAGGTGGATATGATCTTGAGGAGCTTGAAGCAAAACAACAACAGAGAGAAAGCTCAGAGATGAATAATATACCTGCCTATTGAAGAATTGCAAAAGGTTGCAAGATATTGTTGCAGGGTTGTAGGGTTCGAACCGCAGCCCAAGGGCTGGGTAAGCAGATCTTCCATTATTCCCACACGGCTTGCCGTGGCATCGAATCTATGGTTTTCAGAATCCCTAATTGATACGTGCGGAAACAGTTTCTTGGTTCTTTTTGACGCGGCCTCGAATTCAAGTTCTTGAGAACCCCTTGAAGGCTTTATACAATGAATGGCTGCATCCATCACAAAACGAAACCTGTGTCAAAGATATAAATTAATACAAAATCTACTGTCATTTTGTCACTAAACTGTTGAAAGAACTCTACAGTTTTCAAACATATTCGACGTATTATGGGAGGCATATTGGTTTATAGATAAAACTATTGGATGTACAGTTTTCATTGAGGCGTGTAGTGCCATATGTAACTTCCGAAGCTTCTCTTTTCTGGCCGATTTTTAAAAAGTCCATGGTAACAAGCTCCTGTCCTCGCGACATCCTCAGGACTAGTAGAATAACAACAATATTGAGAAAACAAAAGACCCTGCAACCTGCATTACTTGATATATGTTATATACACACGGAAAAATGGGTGATTTCAGTGGATTGATTACAATATATCAATGACACGGGGTTGAGCGTGATTGTTGTGTTGAAACAGCCTAGCAGGGAGATGTGTAAGTCTTTCAGTGCTCATTTAAACTTCATAATTGTCATTTATATAAAATAATAAAATATTATATATCTACTCAATTTAAATTAATAAATAGGTATAAGATTACAAATTAAAACCATAAACATTTTGTTTACATTATTCATTATTTTTATTCTGAAAAAAGGTTTGCAGTTAGAGACTTGATCCTTTTTGATAAATTCTTTTTAAGTCAAATTTACATAATTTATACTCTGCTCATAGAATATTTGTAGAGTCAATGAATTATAAAGAATGTTTGTAGAGTCAATAAATTACAACAAACAAAAAACCCTATCCAAAGAATCTTTGAATTAAGCTATCTTTATTCTTGTACTGCTGGTTATTGTTTGCTTTTTTGTTCTTTTACATAATAAATTCATTCGTCCTCACACACTGCAGCTCGATCTCTTGTGATAAGTAATCTCGTTTTCAAATTAAATAGGACATACAATTCAGAATCTATAAACTATGGACTCTAAATGCTTTACCACCTGGTCTGGGTCATTCAGGATATCCGTATAATCCATTGATTGGACTAGCTTCTCGTTCACTTTCATGGTGAAGTTACTGAGAAAACTGCAAAATTTAATTAAAATGAGAGAGTTTAAAAATATGTAAGTGTAAGAGTACGGACAAGTAAGAATACTGAATACACTGACCGGATTTAAAACAATGAAAAAATAACTCTCAAAATTGTAAAGTTCAATAAAAATAGTATAATCGTATTGGTTGTGGTTTACATCAAATTAAGTTTTACTAAATTATATGTTAAGCAAATTAAGTATTACTAAATTATATGTTAATGATGTATCAACTATTAGTTTATTTAAATTAGAAGTTGTTTATGCATTCAGGTATCAGTTATGAGTTGAGTTATTCATTTATGATATTAGTTACGCTATTTATTTATCAATTATCTATATTTATTTTTTATATTCTTTTTTTTGTCTTTTACTTTCTTCTACTTATCTTATATTTATTTTTTATATTCTTTTTTAATCTTTCACATTCTTCTACTTATCTATCTATTTATGCGCAGCTAGTTATCAATGCATCAACTACCAATTATTCATTCATTATCATGGTTATTTTTTATATATATATAAATTATTTATAAATGTTTATGTTGAATTTCAAACTACTACCATGGAATCAAAGTGGCATTATACCCCTAGGTGCATCCAAGGGCCTAGAACCATGAGGCACTTTAAGTTTGGGAGATTTGAACACAAACCTTTTATATACAACCATTTACAACATTTCAACTTTACCACCAACTAGATTAGAAAAAATATTACTAATGTGTTAAATGTACTTTTAGTATACTCTATATTAAATTTAATATATTAAATTAATGAAATTAAATGTTATATAACTTTATATGTTAAATTAAAAATATTAAATTAATAACATCAAATGTTGTATATAATATTATATAGAGACATATAAAATACAAGGTTGTGGAGAAAAAGCACAAAAAAGTTTAGTTAAAATGAAAATAAAATATGTAACCCATTTTTTATGGACTATTCATTATATATGAAGTTATGTCATTACATATGAAGTTAATGAAGTTAGGGGGAAAGAAACTATTAATATCCGAGAATAAGAAAAAGATATATGAGATTTTTTTTCAAACTTAATTTTTTTGGTAAAAAAGAAGAACACTTGTTAAGATTGTCATTACTTAGTCTATTTGCAACATGCATCTTAGGACTTTCTTATATTTTATTTTTTTCATTATTAAACATTAACTAATGTTATTTTAAATTTAATAATAAATATTCATTTTAACTTTATATTTATTAAACTTTACCTCTTATTACATTGTACTTGTACCTATTGTACTTTTAGATGTACTTCAGGGAGAGGGTTAATTTTTTCGATGAGGAGGGGTGTTATCGAGCAATGGTGGTCATGGTTGGGCCCTTTGGTCCTCCTTTAGGGGTGCTATGGCTTAATGTCACTGCTCACTTCCCTTTATTGGGGTTTTTAACCTCGAGGTTGGTGTCTCAGGCCCCTAAGGGTTGACCAATGGGTCACATGGCTCCATATCATGTTTATCAGATCTAGTGGCCTCTGCTTAAGCTACGATACACTCTGTTCATTCACAACCACTTTGGACACCCTCCCGTCCCTTTAGTTAGTGGGCATCTGCTCTCCTTGGACTTATATCCTCAGAGGAAGATATCCTCCGTGCCAGGCCTTTTCAAGCTATGAGGAGGGCGTTGATGGATTTTACAACATTCTAGGGGTTAGATGGGGTATAACACCCTCTCTCCAGCTGACTCCAACCTTTCGTTCAGAGTGATTCTCTTATTTGAGTGTGTTTTGGCACGTGTTTGGCACCTAGGGATACAAATACCCCAGGTAGCCTACCTTAAGCCTATGTTAGGCTATATTTTATTATTATTTTCTTTTAATTGTGAGTGGACATTTTATAATTTCAAATTGACTTATTTTAAGGCATGTAGGCCTCGATATTTTAAAAAGTGAGTGTGAGATCATATAAATAGATCTCCTAACTTTCATTTTAAAGACATAACTTATGGGATAATACACTATGCACTTGTTTTTCCCCTGTTAGGGTTTATTTGGATGGATACGCTCCTCTTGAGGAAGTTTTTTGGTAATTCTTTGGTGAATCTCTGCTTTTAGTGATGCGTTGATTTGTTGGACGAACACGAGCACGAAGAGGTCAGGATTCTTAACTTTTTGTTTGGATGTTGGTGGATGTGCATGTTCAAGTCTTAATGGTATCCCTAGAGCTGCACTTTTCCCTAGGATAGGTCATTACCTTCATTCTTGTCACCTTAGCAAGTTGAGGCACGTCTCCTTGTGAGGGTTCCCTAGGGTTTCTACTTCATTTTTCTAGGCAATTTGTTTGACCTATGAACCCTTCCTCACTAGGTTAGCCATTCTCCCTAGAATCCCTAGTTTGGGTAGGGATTTTGCTAGGGTAGGATTTTCCTTGGTTTTCACACCTTTTCTCTTATTAAAAAAACTTAGTTCTAGGGTTAGTATAGGATTAGTTTTAGCTTAAATTTAGGTCCACAATTTTATGTTGAAAACCCTAAAATAAAAATAATTTTTTTTGCATTTTTCCATCCCTCTCCAACACCCTTTTCTTCCCGTTTTTTCCACTGGAAACCTTTCTAGGGTTGTAGCTTCCCTCCCCCTAACCATTGTTTCCCTAGTTTAGAAACTTCCCCAACCTCGCTAGGTCTCCCAACCTCATCCCATCTCTCTTGTTGCCTTAGAAAATCCCCTCTTTCACCCTTACTATCCTCAAGTAACCAATCACTACCCTCTTTTTACGATTCCTTACCCTCGTTGCTCCCTAAAAAAATACCTTCAGGCTCCTGACAGTCCCTTGTCAGCCCTCAGTCACCCATTACAAGGTTGAATCTAATCCTTCAATCCAATCCAAGGAGATTCTGTTTACAGTGGCAGCCCTTTTTTCTTGCCCAACACCTGCCCATAAACAAAATATCGGTGGTTAGGTAATGATATAACTCGTAAAGTGGACTATTGGTATTATTCACTAGCATACACACATAGTAAATTAGATGGTAGACACAATCATTTGGTTATCTTATACATTTTATTGTTGTTAATGCAAGTGATACCACTAATACCTACACTCCCATAATGATGATTGATAATGTTTACATAATGCCACTGTCATTAACTTATAGTGTTTCGGATGACTGATGCTTGTCTGAACATCATCATTGCATATTTTTTCTTAGTCAAAACTGATGGTTGCACACTAGAATCATGATGTTCACTGTAAAAGACTGATATTGTATCTCTAATGATGGTTAAATACTGTTGTATGCAAATTGTTAACATATTGTTGTCATAAATAATCTGATGGGGGACTGATACATACTTTGATACTTAATAACTGATAATCATTTCTTACATAGATTATTGTTGTTAAATCCTGTCACTAAAACGTTGATAATTAGGCAATAATTGTTATACATTGCTCATGTTTCTATAGTGATATATATTGATGTACTTTAAGCTTTTAAATAACTATTTGTTAGTGATAAGAACTCACAACTACACATCACACTTGTGGATAATATTGGCTTCTTGGTAATAAAATTGAGGTAAGTCTTTCTTGGTATTTTGAAAATATTATTGTCAAGGACTAACCTTGCAGATATTACCTAGTGACTCCACAAAGAAGAAGCACGACAAGGCTTAAATTTTTGGCATCGTTGTCAGGGACCATTTCAAAATTTGAAGCAGTTGATCCAAAGTCATTCACACCCTAGAAAGAACGACACTTTGGTAAGTCTTGAAGTCCTAATTGTATATGGTTTCATACAATTTTGAAAGGACTAACTTGCAGGCTTACCTGGTGACTCCACAAAGAACTCAGCCCAGTCCATTAATCATGAATGCCGTTGTTTTTTTTAGTACTTTGGTGATATTTGTTTAACTAATGTGGAAGGTATTGCTTGGCAACTCCAATCAAAGAAAAATAAAGAAGTCCTCTTCAAAGACAAGGAAGCTTGAGGAGATGGCATCTGATTACAAACAGTGGATGGATACATTGGATTTTTTGTAATGTCCCCTTTTTGGAATTTTATTAAAATGCCTAATTTTCAAATTTTTTCTCAATTTTAGCTCTTGACTAGTTTTGATGTCTAGACCTCCAAATTGACCCAAATGCTTCCAAAGTTTCTCTGAAGGTACATGACTGATAATATAACTTAAATACCATTCTCATGTATGTTTTCTGGCCTCCCAATTACTTCTGCAAACTTGTTTAATTTTCTGTTCAAAGTAGGATTCTTTACTAGCAAATTGGGGCTCCAATTCCCCCTAGGTAATTGCCAAAAATGGATTCACAAATGATCCCAAAGTCACTTGAATTTCTGAACAGAGGCTGGGTATGTGTAAGGGACCTTTTCAAAGTCTCATATGCATCATGTTTCAGTTTATATAGTCTATTATGACTCTTTCCAAAACAGCCCCCAAGTCACAATTTTGACCCTTGGGGAAAATGCACCAAATCTTCTCCCAATGCAATAAAAATGAGTAAAATGGCTTCCAATGCTTAAGTAATGAACACGAGACTTGAAATACACATTAATTACAGTCCATCCATCATACATTTATCAGATATAAATTCCTCCATTCGAAATAATAAGCATTACCATGGCATATATCAAAATGGAGTGGAAATGGTCATTGTTTGCTCATTAAAAGTCATTTTGACAGACAAATCTTGGGAATTTTGACTTGAAACTTTTTGAGAATGAATAAAAGAGAATATTGAACTGATTCCAATCATAAATGGACAATGAAAGGCTCTCCCAATTTGAAATCATCAGCATTACAATGGTTCACAACAAGATAATGAGGAAATGACACTACTTCTTCATTGTTCAACATTTTCACATGAATTCTTTTGGGTATTTCGACCTGAGAGTATTATAAACATGAAATAAATAGAATATACATCAGAACATAAGATAAATAGAATTATAATCTTCCCCAAAGAGATCAATAGCTCAGCCAAAGTGCAATCCCTATATTGGCATGAATATGGTGTGAAAACTGGAAATAGTTAAGAGAGAGTGCTGCAATAGAAGAATCCACATTATTTCCTGTATATTACACCTACAAATAAGACTCCATTAAAGCTCCATGAAACACCTGATTGGACTTTCCAAACACCTACTAGGATGGGAATCTTTCACCCTCGAAATTGGCTTAAGCAAGAAAACTAGTCATCCACTAGCTCTCACATTTCACAAATGAGCAAAAGATTATTCTCATGGCTGATCCCTGTATTTTATAAACATTATTGGTATTCTAAGGTTCTAAATCCATCCATAAACCAAATCCAAGTTGAATTGGTGTGGTTTCTCATGATATGCCATGTGGCCTCTCTCTTCACCTTCCCTTTTCTCCCAAATTTGAGTAGGAGCCTCTTGGCCTTCTCCAACTCCCAATTTCGACCTCTAAGATGCTCTATTCAGTTCTGACATGTTAGTATGTCAGCCTTCATATCTGACTTGTGTCATAAGTTTCATAGAATCTCCATCATTGGTGTCATAGCTGTCATAAATGTAACGAGAATCTAGCCAACTCTGTAGCTGTCTAGGAAACTCCCATTTGGCTCTTCCTCTCCCATGTAAGTTACAATTCATCCAAAATTATACCTATGAAGTATATTTACAAGTATATTAACCTCATAATCCATCCCAAAACATTAGAATTTCCATATATTCAAATTTGCAAGAGAAAGATACCATTTAACATAGGAATTCTAGCTAGTGTGGGCCCCATAGTCTCCATGTGTCTTAATGCTTTATTGCCACTTCCATTTTCTATTAAATTTATTTAATAAGATCAATTATTAAATATCTATCCCCTTATAATTTCTAAACATCATTTATTACCCCCCTTATTCCAAATCTCAAAGCTTCCACCCCCAACCTAGGAAACTAGTGATTTTCCTCCTTGGCAATTATTTGACTTTTAGCATCCATTTGACAACTTTCATGAATATGGAAAATGTGATTTGGACATTGTGACCCAATGCCAAATTTTAGACATTACAAATCCTCCCTTCCCAATATTGCTTGTCCTCAAGCAATTTCAAACATGGTTGTTGAAGAACCTGCTTTCTGTATGATTCTTTGAAGTTGCCACTAAGCTTCCCACTTTGTGTCTTTGAGATTCCAGGAATATTTCAGAGAGGAAACACCATGATTTTTTCTGCAATACTCTAATTAACATCACCTTATTAAGTGGGTAATCCATCTCCCATATTGCTTGTTTCCCAAATAATTTGAAATCAATGGCAATAAAAAATATCCCAGGGTCCCATTGCTTGAATTGCACTCCAACAATTAAGAGTGCTCTCCAACCCTTACCATTTGAAAAGAGAATTCCTGGATCCCATTTTCTTGTATGCATTCTTCCAAACATCATGAGTGCATAATATATATCATCAAAGTATATAAAAACATAATAAGAATGTACATCAAGGAGGTGCCTCACTAATAAATCATGAAAGTGCTTATACCTCCCAATGAGTAGACTACCATTTTCCAAGTGCATACAAGCTTCGAGTGACTAATCAAATATGCTCCAATGACATAGGTGAGGATCCCATGTCCCACTATTCTGCTCCAAAGATATATAATGTGCATCAATATAATCAGCCATGATGTGTTCTTTCATCCAAGGAGTGAATGAAGAACCTCCACCAAAATTTGAACCAAATAATGAGCAAAGAAAACATGAAGACTTCAAGTGGATCAAATAAGTCTCATCAATACACCCATGAATATGTATATCATCATGAAATAATAGAGGATTTTTCTTCCAATAAGAATGTTCTTCAATCACATATCTCTTCACCCAAGTGTGTGATGAAGTTCCTCCAACATCAAATAGACTAGGAAAGGAACAAGGAAAATCATGAGTCTCCAAGTGACTCAAGTGAACATCATAGGTGCACCCATGTAGATGTGTATAATCATAATCTAAACAAGGGTTCTTCTGCAAATGTAAATAAGATGGTTCTCTAATAATTATATCATCAAAAGGAGAAATAGAATGTCCATGCTCTTCATGTGGCACCATAAAAAAGAAACCTTTCATCCATACTTCATTAGGATGACTGCTACAAAATTTAGAAGTGTAGGATGTAGGAGAAAGAACCAACTCACCCAAATGATCAGTAAGTGAAAAATTTTCATAATGTGAAGGATCCATAGGGGTAGGATTATGCAGCTCCTTCAAGAGTGTGAAACCTTTGTCATATATTGGTTCCAATGTAGAGGAATCATGTTCTTCTTTAAAAATTGCATACCCTTCATCAAGAGACAATTCAAGTTCCTCTTCAACCATATCAAGTGTTTGGATCTCTTCAAGTACATCTTCAAATGCATCAAGTACATTCAAATTTCCAAATTTTTCATGATACACCATGTCATGAGAATCCTCCAAACAATCTAGCATTTGACAATCTAAAACATAGGAGGAAAAACAAGTGTCTTGCAACTTTTCAAGAAGTTGCTCATTTTGAATTGTGAGCTTATGAATAACTTCATTATTCTTCAAGTAGGATTCATGTAAACATTCACTAAGCTCAATGACATTTTTTCTATCAAAAAGCAAAGACATGAAATTACCTTTGATGTTGCACATTGCTCTTTGGATCTTCTCCATGTCTTCAAGGAAGGATGGCTCCTCCAAGGAAGTAGCTCTCCAACAAGAATTTGATACCAATGCTTGAGTGTCATGGAGTATGCTAAGGGCCTCTTGGATCTTATTTTCATTCATCTTTAAGGACCCTTCAAGAAAATGAGGCTCTTGCAAATTAACATCCTCATCTTCTTCCTTCTTGCTTGGAACAACTTCATGAAGCTCAAGTGGTGATGGGGAAGTTTATCTTGTTTCTTATTCAACTGCTACAAGGTCTTCATTTTCATGTTTAATGGAATTTTGGCTTGCAACAACATTTTGAAATCTGATCTCTATGTCACCAACATAGAGTTGTGAGAACCCATCAGCAGGTACTCCTTCATAGTTCAAGCATCCATCAATAGATGCTCTTTGGTCCATGTCCATAGTAGAATTTATTTCAAAATGATATTCAATAGTTTCAAGGTACTCTTCTTCCTTCTCATGTGATGTTTCCTCATTATTTCAAAGTCATTTGGGAGTGAATTTCGATCCTCTTCATGTAATGCCTTTTCTTCTTCACCACCCATAGAAATTTGTAGCTCCTTGGTATCCTCCATACTTGTGTATTGATTATGATTCCTTAATGAGTTCTTATTTGAATTATTTTTTATAAATTCCTTAAACCAATCATTAAGGTCTTCACAATGAATAGTTTTATGTGCCAATTTGAATGTTTGATTAACCTGCCTAGACATATCATCACCACATGGCTTAATGAATTTATTCAATTCATATATGCCATTCATAAATTCAATAGGTTCCAAGACCATGCTCTGATACCACTGTAATGTCCCCTTCTTGGAATTTTATTAAAATGCCCAAGTTTCCAATTTTTTCTCAATTTTGGCTCTTGACTAGTTTTGATGTCTAGACCTCCAAATTGACCCAAATGCTTCCAAATTTTATCGGAAGGTAAATTAATGATAATATAACTTAAATACCATGGTCACGTATTTTTTTTGACCTCCCAATTACTTCTGAAAACTTGTTTAATGTTCTGTTGAAAGTAGGATTCTTTACTAGCAAATTGGGGCTCTAATTTCCCCTGGGTAATTGCCGAAAATGGCTTCAAAACTGATCCCAAATTCACTTGAATTTATGAAAAAAGGATGGGTATGTGTAAGGTACCTTTTCAAAGTCTCATATGCATCATGTTTTAGTTTATACAGTCTATTATGACTCTTTCCAAAACAACCTCCAAGTCACAATTTCGACCCTTGGGGAAAATGCACCAAATCTTCTCCCAATGCAATAAAAATGAGTAAAATAGCTTCCAATTCTTAAGTACTGAACATGATACTTGAAATAAACATTAATTAAATTCCATCCATCATACATTTATCAGATATAAATTCCTCCATTCGAAATAATAATCATTACAATGGCATATATCAAAATGGAGTGGAAATGATCAATGTTTGCTCATTAAAAGTCATTTTGACACCAAATCTTGGGAATTTCAACTTGAAAATTTCTGAGAATGAAGAAAATATAATATTGAACTGATTCCAATCATAAATGGATAATGAAAGGCTCTCCCAATTCGAAATCATCAGCATTACAATGGTTCACGACAGGATAGTGGGGAAATGACACTATTTCTTCATTGTTCAACATTTTTACATGAATTATTTTGGGTATTTCGACCTGAGAGTATTATCAACATGAAATAAATAGAATATACATTATAACATAAGATAATGGGCATTATAATCTTCCCCAAAGAGATCAATAGCTCACCCAAAGCGCAATCCCTCCATTGGCATGAATATGGTGTGAAAACTGGAAATAGTTGAGAGAGAGTGTTGAAATAGAAGAATACACATTCTTTCCTATATATTACACCTAAAAATAAGACTCCATTAAAGCTCCATTAAATACCTGAGTGTCCTTTCCAAAAACCAACTAGGATGGGAATCTTTTACCCTCGAAATTGGCTTAAGCAAGAAAACTAGTCATCCACTAGCTCTCACAATTCACAAATGAGAAAAAGCTTCTTCTCATGGATGATCCCTGTATTTTATAAGAATTATTGGTATTCTAAGGTTCCAAATCGATCCATAAATCAAATCCAAGTCGAATTGGTGTGGCTGCTCATGCTATGCCATGTGGCCTCTCTCTTCACCTTCCCTCTTCTCCCAAATTTGAGTAGGAGCCTATTGGCCTTCTCTAACTCCCAATTTCGACCTCTAAGATGCCCTATTCAGTCCTGACATGTTAGTATGTCAGTATGTAAGCCTTCATATCTGAATTGTGTCACAACTGTCATAGAATCTCCATCATTGGTGTCATAGTTGTCATAAATGTAAGGGGAATCTAGCCAGGTGTCCATGAAACTCCCATTTGGATCTTCCTCTCCCATGTAAGTTAAAATTCATCCCAAATTCGACCTATGAAGTATATTGAAAATTATATTAACCTCATAATCCATCCCAAAACATTATGCTTCCCATAGATTCAAAATTACAAGAGAAAGATACCATTTAACATAGGAATTCCAGCTAGTGTGGGCCCCATAGTCTCCATGTGTCTTCATGCTCTATTGCCACTTCCATTTTCTCTTGTATTTATTTAATAAGATCAATTATTAGATATTTATCCCCTTCTAATGTCTAAACATCATTTATTATCCCCCTTATTCCAAATCTCAAAGCTTCCACCCCCAACCTAGGAAACTAGTGATTTTCCTCCTTGGCAATTATTTGACTTTTAGCATCCATTTGACAACTTTCATGAATATGGAAAATGTGATTTGGCCATTGTGACCCAATGCCAAATTTGGGAAATTACATTTTTCATGCATTTTGGGATTTCCACATAACTATGCCATTCAAGATGGCGGGAAGGAAATTTTCCCATTGTTCCAGTAGTATAAGTACCATGCAACAACACATGTGCAAGAATTCATGCAATTAATTTGGGAAAGTAACATCAAACATGAAGACATCAGAATGAGGCTACTTTTGCTATCTCATCACTTAGAAGACAACTTGTCTGTCAGGAATTGGTATGGGGGTTTTCCTCACAAAATTTTCTCTTCATTCAGGGAGTTCATTAATGTACTCAACATGGATTGGGATTACGATATCGAAGAACATGAAAGAAAGGTTATGATAGACAATATATGGGAAGAAACATAGGGAAGAAGCCAGACTCAAGATGATTAAAAAAAAAATCAAAGATGATATTCCATTTGAATTCAAATATCCTGATAATCCAACTACCGTTGAAATCGAAATAAGTTTCGATCAGCTTGATTTATCAGAATTCCCAAGAGATTTAGTTGAGTTACCATAGGTATTCTAGCGTGTCTTCAAGGGTGATCATGATAATGTCGTGCATCATGTAGAATGGCTTATGACTTTGGCTTCAGAATGTGGTATTAAAGAAGAAGAATATTTTTACATGCGATCATTTGTCCTTCACCTGGGGGAAAGGCTCTTTCTTGGTTTGTGGGCCTAGATAAAGGAACAATATCATCATTTGTAGAATTGGTGGAAATATTTTGTAGCCACTAGGATTCATAGAAACATTAAAATGGATACCTCATGTCAAGCATGCAAGGGACTTGTTCAATAACGAAGCCCCAAAAAAGGGTAAGGTCAAATAAGTCATTGTCTAAGGCATAACTAATGATATCTCAAGCATGATAGATGAAGCTCCACAAGAATGGGAATATGATGATGGTCATATATACGAAGATCCAAAATTCCTAGTTGAAGAACTAAAAGATAGGATGAGTTTTTCCTTCCAACATGCAGAAACTCCTTATGACATATCAGATCTCTTGGAACATAATGACAGGAATTATGAGGATGATGGTTATTGTAAATTTATGGGTCCAACTTTCTATGATTCCTCGAGACCAGGTAACATTGTTTTCATACATTGGAGCGAGAAAGAAAAAGTTGATGAAGTTACTTAGGTTGAGTCATAATTTGGCAATGTTTGGGATGAAGAGATTTCAGTCACCTTAAGTAGGGATGATGAGGACATGATTTATGAAGATCCTATGGAACGATATATGATTTCTCATTCTCCTTATGAGGCTAATGATGAAGGATGGCTCAACCCTTTTGCCACTATAATTGAAGATGAAACATCACCAGAATTTGCAGATAGTTGTTATATGAAGATGGCCCATTATGATGATAATTCTGAAGATTTGGGACCCCATATATCTGGTGATTCTTCCATGATGTCTCCATCATACTCATACTTCATCAGGGAATCATGTTGCACAGTGGATTCTTTCACAGATATTTTACATATGATGAGTCTAGGTTATCACTCTCAGTCGTGCTCCTCAAGAAGCATTGAAGAAGTTGTTCAACCCACTCTACCCTACATCAGTAAGCCCTTAATGATATATCTCAACAAGACCGAGAAAGGTAGGTGGACATGTATGATTTTAATTCCTCAACTCCATAATATTTAATGTTTATATTTTCATTTGAAACATGAAGGTTGTTAGGATATTTATACACTTAGGAGTTAGTTAAGATCAACTTGTGTAATATATCCTTTAGGTAAAAGTGTGTTTCTTTAGTATGCATTAGTATGCATTTGTAAATATTCTAATCCAATGATCACGATATGTTCTAGACATAGAGTGATCCGACGGCTCAACTTCTCTTAGATCATACCTACCATTGATCTGTGGCTTAACACCCGATTGGTCTATGATCTCTATTTAAAGAGCATAGAGGGTCCTTGGCTAGTTGATCGATTATGAGAAGCTCATGTAACTTTCTTTCTTTTGCATAATAAATTTCTCCAAGTAGCTATTTGGCTGGGGCCGTGGACTGTTTCCCTCTTGAGGGTTTTAACCACGTGACAAACATCGGTGTGTTGATCCGTGATCTATTTGTGTGAAGTGGTAGCTGAAGGTGTTCAGTCTTTTGGGAGTACCCTATGTACCCAAACATGGTATTAGAGCTTTTATGAAGAGCCGCTTTCGGTTTTGATCAAGATCTAGAACCGGTGTTGCCGAAATTTTGAAAGGGTTTTGGTTCTAGATTTTCTGTGCATTTTTTGCCTGTAGGAGCTATTCCATTGCATCTAGAGCGTCGTTTTCATCGGGAAATAGTTTTCATTTCACCGAAAGCTATTTCAGTTTGCTCCAAAAACACCCATTTCAGCAAATCTGAAGGTATAATGTTATAGTGACGGATTTTTTTTTTTTTAAATCTCTGATATTTTATCAGTTTATTATTAGATCTTTTATGTTTTAGTATCGGACTATTGTTTTCCCTAACTGCATATGCTCTTTGCCGTGCACCTTGCGCGATCACGGCGAATCAGAAACAGAAAGGGAAAGTTTTTTTTTCTTGTCTTCTTGGCTACGTATGCTCTTTGCTGTGCACCATGTGCGATCATGGAAAATTAGAAACAACGAGAAAACTTGAAAACATAGACTTTTCGGGTAAGATAACCAATATCTAACCCCATTGTGTGGAAAAAGGTTTTTTTGTTTTTGTTTTTCGTTTTTTTGTGATTTGCAGGAAAAGAAAGCAAGCACAGAAAACGAGAGAGAAGAGTAAAAAAAAAAAAGCCCACTTCCTCTTTCCATACTTATACGTACCTTTTAAACTTAGCTCACTTGGTCCAAAGTTGCTTTACACCTTGATAAGTCTTGAGTTCAAGTCTTATTAAGCTACTTTTTAGTGCATGCAATTTCTATTTTCAAGTTACTTTATTGTAAAAGTGTATCTCACATAAATAAAATAAAATAAAAGTGAGTCACTTAAGTCTTTTAATTTATTGCCGCACTATTTAAAAGTCATATTATTGTAAAAGTGAACATCACTTATTCTACAAAAGTGATTCACTTCAAAACAACTTTATTGTAAAAGTGATTGTCAAAGGTTGATCTTGGGAAGAGGGGGATTCTTTTTTTTAGTTGGTCAAGTTAATATCTGCCACATCATTATTTGGGGACATCTTCAACATTTTCTTTGATCAAGCATAACTTCATCACCCAGAATCAGGTTTAAGTGTCGTTTTTTTTTTAAAACCACATATTTTTTTGAGCTCTTTGCATCCAGCCAGTTAGTTTCTGTTCTTTCAGCCATTATTTTATAGTATGGCCACCCCTTGTGATATTATACTTACAAGTTCTAACTATTTCTCATGGAAATATCGTATGGAGGATGTTCTGCGAAGTAGGGGACTTTTGAGGATAACCTCAAGGAACGAAACAGAACCCACTGATGATGATAAGAAAATTAAATGGGAAAATTGATGTGATGAAGCTCATGGATTGATTGGGATGTCAATCTCTACTGATTTGCGATTCCACATATCTGGAATTGATGAACCTAATATTGCTTGGGAAAAGTTGGAATCTGTGTTTTGTAAACAAAATGAAATTCAGGGTCATCAACTTGAGAATGAGTTGCTTTCCTTGAATCCAAATGATTTTTCATGCATTCAAGACTATTTATCTAAGTATAAAAATCTTAGACTATTATGTGCCGAATGCAAGATTAAGAAAGAAGACAAACAATGTATTTATAATATTCTTTCAAAACTTGAACCTGCATATTCTATTTTTGTATCTACATTCTACTCCATGAAAGAATCCTTGACTGCAACTAGCTATCAAGAGCCTATCCTTGAATCCTTTTGTGATTCCTTAATTAGAGAGAAAGATAAGCTCATTCATCTTGAAATAATTAACAATGCAAATACATCTAGGAAAGCCTTATTGTCCCAACAGAAAGAAAAGTCCAAGCCTCCCAAGAAACATATTTTTCGCAATAATAAGCCAAACAATAAGGGTCCCAAACCCTCTCAGTCAGCTCCTCCTTTAAAAAATGACAAAGGATCTAAGCAAAAAGGAAAGAAGACTGAGTGTCATTGCAATTTTTGTGGGAAAGATAATCATGATGAATCTAAATGTTTTAAGAAGATGACAGCCTTGGAAGCAGCAATGAAGAAGCACCACATCAGCCTAGATTTGTCTTCAGAATCTAACTCTCATGGACATGCACTTTGTGCTTCTGGTTACTCTTATACTACATCTTCTTCTTCTACTTCAAATGAATGGCTCATTGATTCTAGAGCATCTTATCATATGGCTAAGGATCAAGCCATCTTTTCTACTATGCATGAATGTAACACCAAACAAATATTTGTTGGTGATGATAGATCTCTAAGTGTTGTAGGTTCTGGAACAATTCCAGTAGAAAATGATCATTTCAGTGATGTACTATGTGTTCCAAAAATTTCCTGCAATTTGTTATCAGTCTATCAAATCACTCATTTAGGTGAAGGTAAAACTGTGACTTTTACACCTCACCAAGTTGTAATCAAGGATTTTAAAAATCCTCAAAATGTCCTTGCTACTGGAATTGTTGATGATATTACCAGGTTGTACAAATTTAACAACTTTGGGTCATCACCTTTTTCTTCAGTTTTTGTTGCTCATAGTGATAAATTGAGCAAACTTTGGATAAACTTTGGTCACTTAAATTATCGCTCATTGCAACAACTATGTAAAGACAATATGGTGACTGGTCTTCCAATGGTATCTTGCAAGGATGGTGTTTGTTCCGGTTATGTACTCGGAAAACATCATCGGGATAGTTTTGACAAACGTGCCTCTTGGCATGCCTCGGTTCCTTTGGAGCTTTTGCATAGTGACTTGTGTGGTCCTCTTCCATCTGCTTCCTTTTCTGGTTTCAAATATTTCTTAACTTTCATTGATGACTACTCGAGACGCACTTGGGTTTACTTCCTAAAACTTAAGAGCGAAGTATTTAACATGTTCTTGGCCTACAAGGCCCTTGTTGAAAAACAATATGGTCATCAAATTATTAAGTTAAGATTTGACAATGGAGGAGAATATGTTAACAACAAGTTCACTACTTTTTGCACTGAACAAGGAATCCAACAACAGCACACTCTTCCATATACACCTCAACAAAATGGTGTAGCTGAATGGAAGAACCGCACTTTAAAAGAAATGGCTAATTGTATGATCCAATCTAAGGGACTAAGTCTTCAATATTGGGCTGAGGCCATAAATTGTGCAAATTACATAGTTAATCGCACACCCACTAAAGTTTTACAAGGTATAACACCTGAAGAAACATGGAGTAAAATTAAACCAGATGTAAGTCACTTTCGTGTGTTTGGTTGTGAAGCATGGGCTCACATTCCGGATGAAAAACAGAAAGCATTGCAACCTAAAAGTGAAAAGTGCATATTTGTTGGATATTCTGAAGATGTAAAAGGTTATAGACTTCTTCAACCCCATTCACATGATATAATAATTAGAAGAGATGTTAAATTTGATGAAAATCTCTTGGCCTGCGAGCCTAACTTGGCGGGTGTGCCATCTTTGGCCTGCAAGCCTGATTCGGCAATTGTGCCTTCTTCTTCTTCTTCTAACTTCCTTGACAGGTTTTCAAATCTAGTTTTTGATGATGACAGTGAGGATGAAAATCCACCTCCACCTGGTCATGTTCCTCCAATTGCACCAGCACCAATACTTCCTCGATGGGTCCGTTCAACATGTGAAGCAGCTGGTGATCTTGCCGATGATCCTAGAGATCAACGTCGAACACGTTCTCAGTTTCAGCGAGCCTCTTCTCTTTTGGCTCAAGTTTCCGAGAATCATGATCCAGAAACTTTTGTAGAAGCTTCAGGAAATCCAGATTGGGATGTAGCTATGGATGAAGAATATCATTCCTTAATGGCGAACGATACTTGGGATATTGTTCCTCTTCCATAAGGAAGAAAACTTGTCAGATGTAAATGGGTCTATAGAACTAAGTATGCATCAGATGGAAGTGTTGAAAGACTTAAGAAAAGGTTAGTTGCCAAAGGTTTTTCCCAATTTGAAGGGATTGACTACAATGAAACCTTTGCCCCTGTAGCAAAAATGAACTCCATCCGCCTTGTTCTTTCCCTTGCAGCCTTACATAACTGGGAATTCCATCAAATGGATGTCAAGTCTGCCTTCTTACATGGTGATTTACATGAGGAAATTTACATGGAACAACCTCCTGGATATGTTCAGAATAAATCTATCCTTGTTTGTCTCCTTAAGAAATCCTTATATGGCCTTAAGCAAGCTCCTAGAGCTTGGTATGCCAAAATGGATAGCTTTCACCTTGACACTTGTTTTTCTAGATGTCATTCTAACCCCAATGTCTATACCAAGAAAGTAGGAAACCATCTCATCATACTTGTTCTTTATGTTGATGATATTATCCTTACAAGTAGTGACCCTAAACTTATAACCCATGTGAAATCCAGTCTTAAGCAAAATTTTGAAATGTCAGACTTAGGACATTTGCATTATTTTCTTGGTCTCTAAGTCTTGCAAACCAAAGAAGAAATCTTTCTTTCCCGGTCTAAGTATGCTTGTGACCTTCTTCGTCGCTTCCACATGGAAGATTGTAAACTAGCCCCTTCTCCCTTCCAGTATGGAGTCAAACTTTCTGCCACTTGTACTTCCCCTGAAGTAGATGCCACCTTGTATCGTCAACTTGTTGGTAGTATTTTATACTTGACTCATTTCCGTCCTGACCTTTCCTTTGTCATTGGTCGTGTTGCCCATTATATGCAAACTCCTCATGAAAGTCACTGGAAAGAAGCAAAAATAATACTTCGATATATTCAAGGTACAATTCAGTTTGGGATTCATTACAGTACAGGGGGGGAACCTTTGTTGGTTGGTTTCACTGATTTAGATTGGGTCGAAGATCCTGATGATCGAAAGTCTACTGCAGGTTATGTTTTCAGTCTGGGATCTGGACCTATCACTTGGGCTTGTAAGAAACAACAAGCTCTTGCTCTTTCTTCAGTAGAAGCAGAATATCGAGCTGCAGTTAATTCCAGTTAGGAAGCTTTATGGCTTCGACAGATCCTTTCAGAGTTTGGATTCGAGTAGCAGCAACCTACTCCACTTTGGTGTGACAATCAAAGTGCCATCAATATTTCCAAAGATCCAGTTCTACATCAGCACAACAAACACATTGAGCTACACATGCACTTCATTAGAAATCTTGTTCATGATAGTGTTATTGAATTTCTCTATTGCCCTACAGATGCTAAAGTTGCAGACATCTTCACCAAGTCTCTTACAGAAGCGAAGTTTTCTAAACTTCGGTCTATGTTAGGAATTCAGGAATGTGTCCTTAAGGGGGGATAGGCTCTAATGCCTCCTTCCTTCTCCTAATAGTGTCACTTTTGTAAATCCTTCAATCCTATCCCAAGTTGTTCTTAAGGGGGGATGTTAGGATATTTAGACACTTAGGAGTTAGTTAAGATCAACTTGTGTAATATATCCGTTAGGTAAAAGTGTGTTTCTTTAGTATGCATTAGTATGTGTTTGTAAATATTCTAATCCGACGGTCACGATATGTTCTAGACATAGAGTGATCTGATGGCTCAACTTCTCTTAGATCATACCTACCATTGATCTGTGGCTTAACACCCGATTGGTCTATGATCTCTATTTAAAGAGCATAAAGGGTCCTTGGCTAGTTAATCGATTATGAGAAGCTCATGTAACTTTCTTTCTTTTGCATAATAAATTGCTCCAAGTAGCTATTTGGCTGGGGCCATGGACTGTTTCCCTCTCGAGGGTTTTAACCACGTGACAAACATCGGTGTGTTGATCTGTGATCTGTTTGTGTGAAGCGATAGCTGAAGGTGTTCATTCTTTTGGGAGTACCCTGTGTACCCGAACAAAGGTATGAATTATATTGCTGACAATTTCAAAATTTCAAGGATTATTGGGGTTACTAGCATGATTGTGGAAAATATAAGCAATATACATGTATGTACAAATAGATGCTTGAGTAAATGTAGATATAGGTTGCGGCTCACATATGAAGATTTGCTAGGTCCAACTCTACGAATAAGCTCCCAAGTTCAGGATTCATGGGTGAATTTTTTCTTAGAAGACATGTATGATGAAGGTGTCACATACATAATTCCACTAGAGGTATGAATCAATGAATCTTGTTAAAGCAATGCTTCTTCATGGCACCAATTCTAAGTATTCCAAGTTCTTAAGAAGGTTCAACTTCCTGCACTCATCCAGATGAAAATTCAGGTACAAAATCAACATATCATTAATGAGGTATTGTCATGGATTACATTAAAGGACAAAGGTAAGATATCAGGTATGAATTGCTTACTCAGATGGCTACATTAATGGTATGATTTCACATAGCCTACTTTGAATGCTAGTTTTAAAATAGGTAGGGTGATTTGCATTAGGAAATTTTTTGTGCATTGCATTTGATGTCTTTTCATTGTTTAATTAGTTTTTATTGTTCTTAGTTTGTTTCCCTCATTTTGCGAACAAGGAAGGATGGAAGTGTCTTCCCTTAGATGCTTTTAATCCTCTCGGACATTTGATATGTGTGTAGGTCTAGAGGTACCAGTAGATTCACAAGTTCTCAAGAACTCATGGGAAGAGCACTAATCTCGCAGTGGATCTAGTGTTACTCTACACCTATACCCAATGCATCTACATGTGTAGCCCAGGGAGAGAGGGCCAATTTTTTCAACCAGGAGCGATTTTATCGAGAACTGGTGGTAATGGATGGGCCCATTGGTCATCCCTTAGGGGTACTATGGATTAATGACACTACTGACTTTTCTTTATTAGGGATTTTAACCTCAAGGTTGGTGTATGGCCCCCTAAGGGTTGACCATTGGGACACATGGCTCCATATCCTATTTACAAGATCTGGTGGCCTCTGCTTCAGCTACAAGACACTTTTCTTCATTCATAGCCACTTTGGACACCCTCCTGGCCCTTCAGCCAATGGGAACGTACTCTCTGTGGCCTTATATCCACAGAGGAATTTATCCTCCATACGAGGCCTTTTAATGCTCTGATGAGGGTGTTGAGGTATTTTACAACATTCTAAGGGTTATATGGGGTATAACGCCCTCCCTTCAGATCACTCCATCATTTCGCTCATAGTGATTCACTTATTTGAGAATGTTTTAGCACCTGGGGATACAAATACCCCAGGTAGCCCACCTTAAGCCTACCTTAGGCTATATTTTATTATTATTTTTCTTTTAATTTTCAGTTGACATTTTATAATTTCAATTTGACTTATTTTAAGGCATGTAGGCCTAGATATTTTAAAAAGTGAGTGTGAGATCATATAAATATATCTCCTCACTTTCATTTTAAAGACATAACTTATGGGATAATACACTATGCACTTGTTTTACCCCTGTTAGGGTTTCTTTGGATGGATGTGCTCCTCTTGAGGAAGTTTTCTGGTTAATGTAAGTTATTTTCTAGTAATTCTTTGTTGAATCTCTGCTTTTGGTGATACTTTGATTTTTTGGACGAACACGAGCACAAAGAGGTAAGGCTTATTACCTTTTTGTTTGGATGTTGGTGGATTTGCATGTTCAAGTCTTAGTGGTAGCCCTAAAGCTGCACTTTTACCTAGAATAGGTCATTACCTTCCTTCTTGTCACCTTAGCAAGTGGAGATATGTCTCCTTGTGAGGGTGTCCTAGGGTTTCTCCTTAGTTTTTCTAGGTTAGTTGCTTGAACTAGGAACCCTTCCTCACTAGGTTAGTCATCCTCCCTACAAGCCCTAGGTTTTGTAGGGATTTTGCTAGGGTAGGGTTTCCCTTGGTTTTCACACCTTTTTTATTCTAGAAAAACCTAGTTCTAGGGTTAGTTTAGAATTAGTTTTAGGTTAAATTTAGGTATGCAATTTTATGTTGAAAACCCTA
>LPNX010048061.1:670381-687445 GCA_001517045.1 Pseudotsuga menziesii
ACAATAGTCAAGATAAACACCAAAGTCCATGCCAAGAATATCCAAGATAATCATCAAGATTAATATTAATATCACATCAAGATATATTCCAAGATAACCATCACCATAGCCTCCATAAAATATTCAATGACTTCAAATATATATACCAATATATAGGCTCACGTACTAAGATCAAAGATGAACTCTATCCATAACAGACATGTGCCATCACAAGAGAAACCCAAAAGCATGAACCATACCTTTTCAAAGATCACAAGATGAAGAAATAATAGAGAAAATAAAATAAACTCTAGATCAGGTCATCACATAGCCCTCAGAACAAGCTTTCCAATGATACAAGAATTTTGTAATTCTGATTCCGTATGAGAAAGTTATGGCAATTTTAGTGAAGATGTCCAAACATTTCTCCTCCACAAAGTTTCGCACTTTTCTCCAAGAGTTGTGAAATACCAAAGAGAGAATTGATTGATGAACAAATTAAATGTTTGATGTTCTATTTATATAGGTCATGGAGGAAAGTTAGTACCTCAAACTATGTCGACATGCAATTCAAAATTACAAATAATTAAATTCTCTTTTGTTTGGTCGGCTGAGCCAAAAAGGTGGGGTACACCAACTTCAAAAATTCATATCTTTTCAATTGTAAGGAGTTAGAGTATGCTCCACATATCAATGGAAATGGATTGATGAGGACTATCTCTCTATGATGGTTTTATTTGCAAATTCTTGGTCTAATTCCCTTAAATTATTCAATTTGTTCAGGACTTCAAAGATTCCATAGAAAGGTGCCAAATGCCACATTACCTTATGCATAAGTTCAAAGGTCAAAGGATTCAATGGGCATCATCAAAGGCATGATGGATTCAATGGTATTCACATACATAGACTTCACATCAACAAGGAGGAGGGCTCCACTATATACTCATCATATAAAGGGTATCACAGACCCCAACACCACCAATCAAGTGAGAACAAAGACTTTTTAAAGAATACCATCATCATATGCAAGGTCTCCATATCATTAAAAACATATCCAATAGTTCCACTATATATCTTCATCACCAGAAGAGCACCAACACCCAAAAACAGGCGTACAAATACCTCACCACTAGTTTGCAACACCTTATGGGATTCTTATGCATGATCACAAGGCTACAACATGCCAATGACCATGTATCGTCCGAAGGCCATCAAACCACCATATGTGTGGGTTCAAGACCCAAACTTCCAAGGACACCAAGGACCCACATACCACCATAAGTGTGGACTCAAGGACCCCACAAGAACTCAACAACCTCAAGACCATCCAATGCAAGCAATGGGCTCCAACATCAACACATCAAGGGACTTACACACATGAGCCACATAATCCATACAACAACCAATCAAGAGACCAAAACAAGTACAAGCATAACAAGCAACACAAAGACCAATAACCAAAGATCAACCAGGAGCAAGGAACTCAACAATGGACTCAAAAGGGACCATGATAGAACTTAGGGGCACTTGACCAAGTCAATGGGTAACCATGGCTTTTTACATTGTTCCAAGGCCTCAAAGGGCTTAAATCTTTGGCTTGGACAAGTTCAAAAGGGCTCCTATGACACAAACAACCACAAACTAAACACTAACTTTTTGAAGATCCACAAGGGGCACTAAGGACTCAACAATTGGCATCAATGACCAGACATCGTTGGAATCAATGACAACTTAATCAACACATTCAATAGGATATCTTGTTTGGAGAGAGAATCCACATGAAATTTTTTTTCCCTTTACCCATACCACAACAACTTTATTCCTCTTGTTAGCATAGTCAATGACAATCTTTGAGTCACCCATCACCAACAACTTCTTAACATTATTTTTCTTCAACAAAAAGAAGAGTCCATAAGGATGAGAACTCACTCTTCATGTTCAATCCATTCCTAGGAACATACCTAACATGGAAATAATGAGATCGGTTGAATAAAAGAACCACCCCGATAACACATTTAGGAGGAAATCTCTAGATGGCACCACCGAAGAATCCCTAAGGAGAATTGAAATCCAATTGTGGAATAACATGAACCTTGAGAGATTTAACCTTAACATCATAGTTATATTCATTGTTGAATTTATCCATAAGTCTAGTTGTCGCCTTTTTTGGCGTAAATTTATCCTGAAATATGCATAAATTTTTTTCCCACCAAACTAAATAAACTAGATGATAGGGAAAGGACTTAAAGCTTGTCACTAAAAAATCCATCAACCATTCTTGGAAACAATACTCCAGTTGCAGTTTAGACCAAAGATCCTTTGGATGCAACTTTCAGAATATAAACGACTAGACTTCCTTTAAGTAACAACAAGCACAAAAAGGTGGTCTACATATTTAGAAACATACTTACATAACGAGAGCATGTTACGAATTGTCTACCCCCTTTTAAGGACATTATCCCAAGTGAGATACATGCTAGTTAAAGCTAGCCACAATCTAATTTTTTACTTCAATGGTTGGTTAGGCTTCCAAACCTGATCCCACCAACAAATTGATTCCCCTAGAAACAAAGATTCCAATTGAGCAAAATAGCCCAACTTTATTGAATAAGCTCCAGTTAGGGGAGTTTTAGACTAGGCCAATGAATCTACCTCATCATCATTAATATTGATAAAATTTATGCATATATTACTAACATACTCATGCAATTTTGATGGCATTTGTCCTTATATACCAAGCTCTACCTCACACTTCCACCGAGTCCTTCCAAATTCTTAAGTGTTTCAAGAGTGAGAATCATAGAGATAAAAAAGATCGGTGTTACGTAGGGTTGTAATAATATTTTCTAAAACTTGAAAGACTTTTTCTAGACCAATCCAGGGGTCCTCTCCGAAATTATCCTACCTTCCATTCCTTATATGCAAATCCATCCAATTACCAAATAGAGGAAACACATCAACTAGAGCTTTCTAGACCACATAATAACCCTTATAAGACTTCCTAGTCTATCTAAACCAATCTTTAATGGATAGACCCAAAAATACTTTGATCTCATAACCCTTCTCCATAAAGAATCAATAAAGGTTAGTCTCCATAAGTTGGATTCTGCAACAGATTGACAGAAACGATTAACTCCCTGACCACCCAACTTTTTAGTGGATTCCACTTTATACCATTTGACAAGAGGAAACCAATCAAAGAGCATTTTACCTTACCAAAGAAACTGAAATATTCTCTTCTTGATCTTGGTAAGAATACCCTTAGGAATTTTCAAATTGGAATCCCAGTACATTGGCATACTCTCCAACATTGATACCAATACAATCCAACCACTCCTAGAGAGTCATTGATTAACCAACAAAGAGATTCACACATGAATCTTGTTAAAATACAAACCCAATAAAAAAACCTATATAAGTTTAGTTTGAGAAAGAACCCCACGTATTTTACTACCTTATCAATGGCATATCTTGGAAAATGGAGGGCCACGTCCAATTCATTCAAATCCTCAATAGACATAGCACTATATAATATACAATATTTAGAAAGGTTGAACTTCATACCAATTACCAAAAAATTATGATCCATAATTATTTTTAATTCATGAAATTCAACAAGGTACCAATCACAAAACATTAGAGTGCCATCAACAAAAAGAAGATGGGAGACAAAGCTTGATAGGAGACAAAGCTTCATGGGATTATTTTCACTCCCTTCTAGACTTCCATGTGGCGAGAATATTTCAAAAGCAAATTGAGACCCTCTTCAAATCTCCTCTTCAACCATTTACGATTTTCTATGGATTTGGGAGCATCATTCAGTTATCTTGGATGTAAAATAATCTTGGAGGTCTTGATAAGAATTGTTAGCAACGATATTTGAGATATTTATGAGTTTATTTTTAGCTGTTTTTAGAAAATGATTGGAACCACATGAAATTTTTTTGGATAGGAATTTAATATTTGTTATTTCAGTTCAAAGGAAAGTTCACATATACAAGAGATTTCATTCTCCATTCTATAAAGGGGGACTCTTAGAGCACATGTCAAGATTATGATCGAATAGAATAAACTTCTAGATATTTTCTTTTACATAAATGACAACTTTATGGTTTTAATTTGATTTAATTTTATGTTGTTGTAGATTAATTTGTGTCCTTGATTCTTGGGAGATCAATCTCACTCCATGAGAACATGGTGTTCTTTTGTATTTCATATGTCCTTATTTATTTCATTTATGTTTTTGAATTCTAGTTTTAAATATTCATTCACTAAATTATGTTCCAAAATATACAAAAATAGAGTACTATTGCAAAAAGGTAGAGATATTGAAGACTGAACATTTAACTACAACTTGATTTTAAAAGACTTGTGGATATAGTAGGTTATAATTCAGTGATGGATTTTTAGAATATGTAAAATGAATTCATGTTATTTTTTGGAAGTTATTTATTTCATATTTATAATAGAAAACTTATTCAGTGGATTGCAATTGAATTGATTAAAACAAAGTATTGTTATTGGAAGTGTTAAACATAGTGATTGAACAACTGACTGTAAGTTGATTCGTCACATTTGTGATCATAGTAGATAATGGTTCCAAGTTAAATGTTTATGCATGTAAGTTAGCTTTTGATTTATTAAGTGTGGTGTGTTTTATTTCTGCAATGACATTTCAAATTTGTATATTAATGATGCAATATGATTTTCTTAGGAGCATATTAAATAAAATAGTGCAAGTTAGGAAGTGTAGCCTACACATATAGTGCACGACATCTCCTAAAATGTAACAAACTCTAGATTGATTGAAAGTTAGTCTAAATCTTGTTACACATATAGTGCAAGTTAGGAATTTACAAACTCTAGATTGATAATAAAATGTAACACGATTTAGACATATAAATCAACTCACAATAGATATCCCAATAAACTAGCATGCTTCCCCCTCAAACCTACACAACACTTGGAATGGGATACCCTTCTATGAAAGTAGTCCCTTAGGTTATCCCATTTCCCTTCTATCTCTCCACCATAATATGGATAGAGAATCTCACCACTGTGACTCCAAGTATTCTCAACTATATGATAAATTTCCTCTTGTGGTAGCACCATAATCATTAGTAGTGATCTAAATTGAAATGGCATAGGCTGCCATGAAAATAAACTCCTTAGTTCTTGGAACATGCTTGTCCCTTTTTCTCCTTATCCACAATTCATACAGATAAGATTCATTAATGAATTATTGAATGTTTCATTATAAGTGCTTTATTTACATCATTATAATTCTCCTTGTGGTCCTCATGAGGACCCCATGTTTCCTTTTAATCCTCAATATTAGGATAATAATGCATAAAGGTTAATTAATCAACAACAATATAATGGTTTTAGGGACCTTGGAATATATCACTATCTAAGGTTTATAAGTAATTACATCAATAAATCAATAAGGTCCTCTCTCCTTAGAACCATTTCACGTCCCCTACTTGTGGAACCATATCCCTCATCTCCTTTTCATCCTTCTTCATTTGAAATTAATGGGGTTTTTATATTATAAATCAATGTAGTCATCATAAATAATATATGTCCCACTTCTAGATACTTTGTAATTACATACACATTTACATTCTTGGTTAAAAACTAGGGTATTATTTTCCACTCTTGCTTAATTTATGCATCATCCTCATTGCATACCAACATTATGTACATTAACACACCAAAATTTCAAAAGACATGTTGGTATGTGTCTTGTATAAAAATATCAACCTCCATCTCCCATGTTTCTTCCTCAAGCTTGTAGTGAATCTTGTGGATCTTTACTTTCCCTATTTTTGTATTCTATAGCATTATGAATTTCTTGTATAGGATGTGTATTGGTTGTACCGACATATCCACTTTTGGTTCCACTTGAATCAAAATCCAAATAATAATATGGTTAGGATCACGTACACACATTTTGAACAATGATACATGAAACACATTATGGAAATTTATGCAAGAAAGAAAAGGAAGTTCATATTTTATAGGACCCATCCTAGCTAAGATCTCAAAAAGAACACAATATTTTTTTTGTAAGCTGCACAGAAAATTATATTACAGAGGCAAAAAAATTACATCAAAGAACTCATGATTTGATAGGGGTTGAAGGAGACTATGTCTCCTTCAGAGCCATTTCCAAAAAATAAGACATCTATCTATTTGGAAGCATACTAACATTGAACAAAAACTTTTAAAAACTATTCAAGACCGATATGCAGGAAAACTGGGTTGCATAACCAGCCGAGCCCGATTAGAACCAAAAAGAGACATAAAGTAAACCTTAGAAATAAAAACATAGATAATATCTAAAGGCCTGCACGAAGCGAAGCCTGAAAGAGACCTGTTCAGAGCACACATTAAGCTGAGGGGGGATATTCAGTGATGGGGCATGCCCAGCGCTCCTCCTACGACTGAGTGGGCAAGTTTGTGGCTGCCATAGGAATGAGAGACAGCATTGGAAGATGACCGGTTTGCGGAGAAGACAAGTCTTTCAGTTGTTTGGAGAGGGGTTCCATAGGATAAGGCACCTGGAAAGTTTTAGCGCGAGGTGACTTGGAGGATCTACCACTTCCCCCTAGACTAGTGATGGCCCACCCGCCCATTTCACTTCCGCTGGCTCCACCACTTGCACCACCACCCTGTGCTTCGGCCCCCGCCTTATGGACGTTTAAGCTGGAAATGCTAGCTGTGCCTTTCTAGGAGAAAATTTTGTCCAATTTGGTCAACTGATTGTCAATCTCAGTGATTTTCATTTTCATGGAATGGACCACCATTCGAGCTTCAGCCCAGTTCTTGAGCATGTCTTCAGCTGGGTTGTAAAGCATATTTTTTACCATCCAGTAGTGGTTGATATGACTGCCATCCTCCCTTGTCGACAACTTTCTGTTCAAAACCTTATTCTCCCAAGCCTCAACTAGCACCCGAACATGACCAGAAATATGAGGTTCATAATCCTTAGGGACGGGGACACTGCTACTCATATAGGGTTTCACACGCCCCGAGTGGGCTCTTCTGGGAGTACCATGCTGGTGGGACATGGTCGTCGAATTAATTCTGAGACCAATATGCAGAGGGGTGAAAGCTCCTACACGAGCTCTGGAATAATAAGCACTAGCAGAGTTAACAACAATAGCAGAGATATTGTGGTATACCACCCTGAACTCGCGGCCAATACACTTATCATCCATTTCATAGTGCGCATGAAAAGACTGCATCGAATTCCTCTCAGTCGCCATTAATCCGAGCAGACAGGCCTTGAATGAGCCTAGGATGAAGTACCAGTTCTATCTCTGCTCTCATGCTCCGACAAGACTCGGGAATAATCTTCAACGTTTGAAGGATCCTTCACAGAGTGATGGCATTCATGAGCTGGGTGGTGAGTGCACGTCTTAACACCGACAGAACCTGGAAGGTGGAGGTCACGACAAGTGTTAACAGAGATCATCAGGGAAGTAGCACCGGTGGAGTTGTTCAAATCCAGGCACCGAGAATCCTCGCTGGCAGCATGCGACGTCGATGGCATAGGAGGACATGTGTTGCTGGCACCAATAGAATAGCTGGCCTTTGTGGTTACACCCGCATCCGGGAAAAAGGAACACAATATTGAGTTGCTAGCTCAAGACAAATCCCGAGCTTCATGGAGATCTTCTTTGGTATAACTTTCAGAATACATGCTCCACGACTCCAAACATTTTTGGTATTTTCCCTTTATCTACATAACTCTTTTCCTATCCCATGTTGTTTTCAAATTCTATCTAAGCTTGACCACATGTTCTTCAATTTATTTGAGCAACTCTACAATAATTACTACTCTATATGTTGGATTGTCCCAACTAACTAGAGTATTGCACTTTATACTTTATCCTAGTTACTGCTATTATCTATTTGATTTTTCCAACTAGTTGGAGTACTTCACTTTCTATCATACAAAACTTCAAATCGACTCATCTGCAGAGAATGATGATATCCATCATTATATGAAAACTCCACTAAATACAAATAATCCTCCCACTTGGATGGGTTGACCATCACATACATTCTTAACATATATTTATTGACTTTGTTAAATCCCCATGTCATGGGACTACCTTCTCAACACAATTTTTCTTTTTCCATATCCCATACGACACTACCTGGAGCCTTGTCGAGGGTGAGACCAACTCGATAGGTGTTTCGACAGACTAGGCCTACCTATGGATAACACTTATACTTATGTTGACTTATTTTCTTACTTAGCCAATTATGTTGTTAATACATCCAATAGATTAAAACGTGCAACACTTACGTATTTTATAAGATACACAAGAGACTCAAGTATATGGGTGGCACCCCAACTGGGTGTGACAATTTCCAATATATAAAAAGTGCAAGTTAAAACAATTCCAAAATTTACAACAATACAACATTTGGAGGGTTCTTGCACACCAACCCAATCAAAAGAGAGCCCAAATGGATAACTCCACAAGTAGAAACCCCAATAATTATGACACTTCATAAAATTTCTACATCTCTCTTATTGTTGCTACTAACCCTACCTATCACTTTTGTTGTGACCCACCAACTACAGATATGCACCTTGAGAACATCCTATTGTAGCTTCTACCCTATGTAGTGAAATCTTGCCAACTCATGCTCCCAACATGAGATCTCAAGGCATGCTCTTAGGTGAGATACCAAAGTGAGCTCCCATTTGATCTTCTAAAACAAGTTCTCTGCCAAGCTTCCAACACAAGCTCCTAGCCAATATTCCAACATGAGATATCTAGTTGAGCTCTCCATTCGATATTTAAAAATGATCTCTCCAACTGATCTGCACCATTTTGGCACCAACTATTCCCCAAAATTTCATGCTCCCAAAACGAGCTAGGCTTTCCCTTGGAGCTTCAACCCTACCCAAAAAAATGCTCTTTGCCTAAACTCTTGGTTGCACCTCTTATTTATCTTCAAGTCTTCCCCTTTCCTTTTCCACACACTATCCTTTTATAATTGGAGTTGTATTGAGGTGTTCTGAAGGCTTCACTCTTTTCGTGGATACCTCCCATGCTCTAATTCATCACGACAATTTTCTTATGCAACACTTCATGCCATAGGATACGACAACCAACATGTCCAACACTCTTCGTCTACAACACTTGTGCACCCACATGTCACACCATCTAGCTAATGTGCCAAGGATTGCCACACCTTGGGATTCATGGGCATGTGCCCCTATTGATGTTTTGAGTAGCATTGGAAGATATTCCACAAGAATAATGACTACAAACTTAGAACAAGTTGACCCAGTTAAATTAAGCCATTCAAATGGTCAAGTAACTTAGTTAAAAATGACCCAATCAATGAGACAAGTCGGTCCGATAGGAAAAGGGACCTTTTCTTGTATAGATACAAGTGAAGTTGGATCATTTGCAACACACCAATTCGCTCAAGCAAGAGAAAAGTGTGTAGATCCAAGGGGGGCTAGCTAAAGGTTCAAGAAATCATTGTGAAGACATTTTTTGGGGTTTTATCTTTCAATCTCTCCTCTTCATTCTTAGAGTTTATTAAGAATATTTAATGTATTATTACTTTGTAACTAGTGTTGGGCACTATTCTTATTCAAGAATCTTATCTAGAGAAGTTTGATGGGCTTTTCCCATGAGAGGGTTTTCCTAGGGTAAATTTGTGTCTACTATGAATTTGTTTCTTTCAATGATCCTTTATATGCATGTAGTTTATGTTTATGTGATAAATACATTAATAACATCTAAATACTAAGAAAAATCAACATGGTATAAGAGTGGGATTGAGTAGAATCCATTTCCATTGAAATAATGGAAACTTAGGTTTCTTGTTCTAAACACTTCCAACCATAGATTGGACTGAAAAGTGGGGTTTTGGAATTCACCCTAATAGGGTGCACCTATTTGTGGAAACATATCTCAGAATTGAGAAGTTTCAGTTTTGACCCAATTACTGCTGGAACTAGAAATCTAGGGCTTCCATTTTTAATCTTTTCCATCCACAGATCAGGTTCAATATTAGTATTCTTTAACTATCCCTAGGAGGGAACATCTATCTATGGAGTTAGATCTCATTTTTTGGCAAATTTCATTTTTAACATCCCTTCTGCTAGGGTTTCTAGGTCAAATATCAGTGTTGACAAAATGACAACCAATCTAAGGGTTGGGGATAGATTGGATGGAGTAGAAAACTTTAGATATTGGAAGCATATGATACTTCTCATCCTAGAAGATATTTATCTCTTAAATAATGTCAAAGAGGTTATCCCAGATCGAGAAAAAGAAGAGGCTAAATCCAAGTGTGAGAAGACTATAGTCAAAGAAAAATGAATCCTATCTGAGTCAATCAAGGACCACTTGATCCCTCATGTGTTAGAATTGCAGACTCCTAAGGAAATGTTTGAGTCCTTGACAATATTATATGAAAGAAAAACTACTAGTAGAAAATTGTTGATTCGATATAAGTTAAGGATTGTGATGATGGACAAGGAAGAGAAAATGTCCTCCCTCTTTACAAGGGTTTCTAAGATCAAATACCAACTAGAAACTATTGGAGATCATGTAGAATAGAACGAGCTCGTGTTGACAACATTAAATGGTTTTTCCTCTTCTTGGGATGTGTATTTTCAAGGTATTTGTGCAAGGAAAAAGCTACCCAAGTTTGATAAGATATGAACAAATTGCACTCAAGAAAAAGCAAGGTTGATGTAAAAAATGCAGAAGATGAATAATGAAGAAAATCAAGCACTTACAACTCATGCAAGGAAAGGAAAAGATAGAAATTTTACTAAGGATTATTACTAAGTAGTAATAATCTTAGTACTAAAGATTATTACTACTTAGTTTATTTGGATATATATTATTACTTTCTTATAATTCATTTTCTTCATCATTATTATGTTTCCCACAGGGAATATATATGTATCAGTTAGGTGGATTAATTCGAGAGACATATTTAAATTTTTTATTTTTCAAATGTTTTTTATTATAGTTTGATAAATTTTTATTTTTTAAATTATTTATATATTGATTTAACTGAGCTTTTATTGGTCTTTTGCAGGTGGAGGCATATTAAAAAAAAAAAAATTCAATTTTTTTATTATTAAATATTGATTTAACCTGGCTTCTATTGGTCTTTTGCAGGTGACGTTTGCTTGGGACTTTGTGCCCCAAGACCCCCCGAAGATATGACCTAAGCATTCCTATTGACATGTATTAAAAAATGATTTTCATTTTTTTGAGTAGAAAGCCTTCCTACCAAATTCAAAGCATCCTCAAATTTTTTTTAATATAGCCGTTCAATCCATCAATACACTAAATGTACCAATTCATGGATACACTAAATGTACATATTGAGTAATGAATGTTTAAACCTGACAGAGTACCAATTCATGGATACACTAAATGTACATTGAGTAATGAATGTTTAAACTTGACAGAGTTATGAGGACTAGCTCGACTGGACTTAGACTCAACGAATGTTTTACTGTGTTGAAATGCGGGTTTTGTGTTTTTCAATTAGCCATTACTACAAACAGTGCCTTAGATGATTTGAAATGGTTTCTTTTTGTGTAAACTTCTGGGCATTAAGCACCTAACCAACACATACACCATTATCATTATATCACGAGGCCGCATGGAGAAGTCTGTGCCTTAGCTGAAATGAAATTGTTGGTGTTTTTGTAAACTTCTGGGCATTAAGCACCTAGCCAACATGTACACCATTATCATTATATCACGAGGCCGCATGGGGAAGTCTGAGGATGTGAAGTGGATACTAGCGGAAGCTAGAGTCGATTCTTATTACGCTGGTCACATGCCAGACATGCACTGGTAAGGTCGAGGAAGCTATTGAAATCTTCAAACAGTTGAGTATTACAATTGCAAACCTTCCATATTTTCTTATAATAATAGATTTCTGAACTTGTTGATGGAAAAAAATGATATTCAGACATCCTTAGGTTTCTTCAGAGACTATTTGTGCAAAATCATATGCCCTGATTTGTATACATTTAATATTCTAATCAAGGGGCTTTTCATGGCTGGGAATGCTGATTAGGGTTTAAAGTTATTAAAAGTAACATGGATAGTGGCGTTATTGGTAGGATTTTTATATATAATCCTGTGATTGACGGGTTCTAGAAAGGCAGTGAATGTAGATGGAGCGAATATGGTTGTGGAAGAAATGCAAGACACTGTTGTAGGGAAGATAAATTTGCATATACTATTATGATACTTGGCCATTGTATGAAAGGCAGATGAGTGAAGCTATTAACCTTTTTCATGAAATGTTGTGAGTCGGTTGTCATCCATACAGTGTGTCTGTTCAAGATTTAATATATTGTCTTATAAAGGCAGGCATGCCTAATGAGGCTATAAGTGTACTTTTGATTTTATTGGAAAAAGGTTGCACTTCAGACTTGTTATCTTGTAAGTCAATCATTAATGAACTTTTCAAGGTAGAGAAGGAGAGCGATGTAGCTAAATTAATTAAAGATGTGTTGGATAAAAATGGTGCTTCTTTTGCCAGCAGCCAAGTTGACACTGAAGTTTGGAGGCGAATAAAAAATTATTCAGACAACTAGGTGGTTGCATCTCGTTGGAGATCATCAAGAAACCAGGATGCATGGAAATCATTATTTGTGTAACTGTTAGGAGTCATAACAAGTTTATTACGCACATGATTCAAACACCCTACAAAGTTACAAGTTATAGTCCCTTGAAAAGTGCTATGTGTATCTTAATTTTTGGTTAGTAATTCATTTAATCTCGATATACTGGTGTTGATTTCTTATTCTGGAGGAACTTTCTACAATACTCCAAAAAAATCAATAGTATATACCACCTTTTCAAAATTAGTATTCGATGCAAATGGATGAGAGATGAATGTAGAATACATCACTATAAAAGTCGTTTCTAAAATCGTCAATTTTTTATTCCCAGGTACGTTAGGTATGTTTTGTAGAAGTAGCTTAAAACATCATTTTATAATAGAATTTGGAGATATTTGTGTGGTTATAAATAATAGGGTATCATTATGTTCTTGCAAAAAGCTTTTTTATAGTTTCGGTAATCTTCTATGAAATCCTTGTTGTTATGGTCAATTTATAAATTTTGCATGAGATTGGCTGATAGAATATATATGGTGAGAATTTATCAAACTCGGATGGAAAAATGAAGTAGAAATGTTATAATTGTCATAATTATAATAGTTAGAATTATCATCATTTTCTCTGAGATATATTCCTATTGAAGTATAAACTAAAGCAACTAATGAGTTCTTCCAGTTCCATCAAGTAGTGATTTGCAAATGACATTGTGCTTGCTAAACATTTTCAAGGAAAAACATAAAAGAAACTCACAATTTACACATTTTGCCGTAGAAGGTATTTAGGATCTATGACATGAATGGAAACATATGTTTTCAGAAAAATATGTTTTGTGTTTGATTAGATATTTGATTATACTAGTTTCCATCTTGTAACAACATTTCCTAAATTAAACCTTTTATTTATGTAGGTTCAATAATTTATTCATCTACAAACTATGGGATATGATCCCAATCCACGAATCTTCATAATTATTCCCATCAGCAGAGATATATGTACTCTAAGCATGATACTAACCATTTTACATAAGTAGAAGAGAAGAAGAATTGCTCTTCTCATCGGAGTTTACATAAATGAGTTTTTTTGTCCAAATTATAGTAATTTTATACTTCAAGCTGCATGATCAAGAAGTGGTGTTTCAGTTGTAGTTACAATGGAGTAATTAGACAATCACCAGTTCCAATCTCTCCACAGTTAAGCTTTGTGTATATCATAGAGAGGTATTTTTGGCTTCACGCAAGAATGCTATGATTTTGTTTTGCAATTGCTTCTTGTAACAAAGGGCTTGCCTTGTGTCTTATTGATTTTTTTGTTAATTTCATCTCACCGTATTTTTCAATGTGGCTTGGATTCCTCGTTTAATCAATTAGCCTTGTTTTTTATTTTGCAGTTTCCATTTACATCAGAATTATACTTTCATTATAATTAAGCAAGGATTTGTTACAGCTCTGTATTAGATCCTAATTTTGACATTTAAATATTCCTTCGAGGGGATTTCCAGCTATAATCACCTCCTTTTGTACTTTGCATAGGTTCGGTATGAGAGAAGTATTGATTTCCTGTAACAATTTTATTTCATGCATGCAATTTATATACATAATTTTTTTCGTTTATGTAGAGAATATTTATCTATAAAGGTTATTTTGTATCCTACATATAGATTAGGGAAGTTCCCAACACTAAATACATTGTTGTGTTGTAGGTGAAGTTATCCATGAGAAATTGTTTAAACATCAACCCAAATTTTCAACAATACACATCCTGTGATGCTAGCAGGAGACCTCTCTTCCATCTTTGTTTCATGAAGGACTACCTAAGGAGCATCTCCAATCTGCTATATCCTCTTGCAGAAAAAAAAAGTAAGAATAATCAACTTGTGCTGCTGCCAATATTCTATAAGCTATGGTGATTGTCCATGTTAGTGATACATCTTGAGTGAAGATTCTTCTCAACCTTAATTGAATTCTTTAATTCCTGTATCTATATCTTTTAAACTTATGGATGCTTTAAACCAAATAAGCTACGATTCCTTGCCGAATTTTATAAATGCTATTTTAACAGGGTAGTATGTCCCGAGGAACTATCTGTTGTATGGGAAAGATGTCTTGAGGGATTAAATGTCGAGCGAGATGTCCGTTGAGCAGTCGTGTTACTCTTTCCTTTGTAATTATATACGAAAAACCACACCCATTAAATTTTTTGTCCATTTTATTTATGTGATTTGACCCAAAATTGCTTTGAAAATGTTTTGTTCAAAGCAGTTTTGTTCGCTGAAAACCAGTGTTTGCATCGAGTCTTTGCCAATGAATGTGATTAATAATTAAATGAGAAATTAAATAGTGCTGAGTGAATAAATTAAAGTTCATTTCAATAAATGCCATGCCTCCCTTCATGCAAATAGATGAATGATATCATAAAACTTGAAATATTAATGGAATAATTTTAATTGTTTTTAAATTATTGATAGCCATTGTAATTTCACACATATAACTATATTAATGTTGATGGAAAAGTTTCCTTTTTTAAATGGATAGTCATGGTAATTTGACACATATAACCAAATATATGATAATAAAATAGATTTTATTCATAATTATAAATTATAAATATTTTAATTTTAATGTTAAGTTTTATTCAAATTCATTTAAGTATTTCAAAGGGTTTAAAAGCCAAAAAAGGTGTAATATAAATTTTTTTAATGGATATATGTGTGTGTGTGTGTGTGTGTGTTGAGAATTACATAATTTACACAATCATTACATAGTCAAAGTCTGCTCAATTATTAGTATGGCCAGAATTACATAAATCATGCAATCATTACATTGTCAAAGCTGTTTGCAATAAGCGTCGCAAATCAAGATTGAACTGGTTGGGATAACAAATGTTGACTCACCTTACCAACTATTTAGGAAAGTAACAATGCCCAATGATATGGCCTTTATGTATGTAGCCAACCATTGCACCTATTGCTCTAACAAAAGGATTTGAGATAGTGGATTGCTCCTTTGGGAATTCACTACAACAAATCCTGGAATTAATGTCTTTTTTTAGTGTAATTTTGTTTACATTGAGTGGTCAAACTAGATGTTAAATGGAAATTGTCATGGACAAAACTTAAAGCGTCTCAAAAAAAGTCTTTTTTTGCTTCCTAGATAGCATCCTTTATGACGTCCAAAATAACGTCTATTTGTTTGCTTCCAGAATAGTCTCCAACTTTGCTTCCTAAATAACGTCCAACTTTGAACCTATACAAAATTTTGGGTGAACTTTGAGATGAGAAAAAAATCATACGTGGCATCCATTAGGGAGGAGAATGAGTATTATTTGTCCTTGCAACTAAGAATCTTCGATGAACCTAATCCATGGAATGCTATAACATAAAAATAGGGAGGAATCTTTGATGAACCTAATCCATTTATGCTATAACATACAAATACGGGTCAAAGGACACCTTTTCTCATTAGATATTTAGAGTTGAACCAACTTCATCAATTTCCTATTAACACACTAGTTGAGAAAAGTCCATAGTATAAGTAAAGAAAGTCCTAATCCAACTAACGTAAACTTATGTAATGCAGAGTCCACATCAATCCTCTCTTTAGTCTTGTAAAAGTCAATCATTAGGAAAAAAACCCTTTATATAATTTTATTAAGTACAATATAATTTATTTCAAAAGCATTATAACAACATATGAATATCATATCTTGGAAAACCTCTCATTTAAATTTCGTAATTGCACATATTAATCTATAAGCTCTTTTAATCTTGAGCAACATGACATGGATAATGAATTTTGGAAGGTGAGTTACTTTACTCTCTTTTTTTTCCCTGTTACAAACTTCATGCCTTTTAGGGTTTACTATTAAATTTTCAGCATTCAAATCCTTCATAGGACTTGAAGGATGTGACATCAATTTTTTTTTGTGCTCAAATTTTTTTCTTTGAGTTATCATTATCAAATAGACATAACAAGGAAATAAAAAGGAAAGGAAGAATAGATGTTGACAAAATAAGGACGGAAGAGGACGAAATGAATAGCTTGCGTTTCAGTACAAGAATATATGACTTCCTTGACTTTAGTGCCGTGCAAATGTAGAGAATTCTACTGTTAAGTTTAGTGGGAATTGCTTAAGCTCTAATTAAAATGCTTTGTTATTTTCATGACCGTTTCCATCAATGGAAATGGACATTCGTATAGTAATGCATATGTTAACAAGAACTAATGGGAATGACAACCGGATTACCATGGCGGTTGTTTCCATTGAAGGGCCTGGGATTTTAAACCGCGCTCTCGGAGAGGGACGGCGCTACTGCTTTTGGTATGAAGAAGAAATTGTAAACAATCTTTGCAAGTGTTTCACATTAAATGAGTAAATTATGTAAACCTATTTTGGCACCGCATATATTTCCAAGCTTGAATGTGGATATATATATATATATA